>JAQQRP010000673.1:0-10283 GCA_028454245.1 Halictus quadricinctus
GATTGATTTCGTTTAATCGGAGAACGTGGTTTCTGAGGACCTAGCTTGAGATTCTAACTTTTCAACTAGGAGATTAGGGCTTGAGTTAACCTACTCTGACGTCCCTTGCTCTTCCGATCCCTTTTTCCGAGGAATATCTTCGGTTAATTGGGGAACATAGCTCCTGAGCACCTAGCTTGGGATTCTAACTTTTGGAATAGGAGATCAGGATTGGAACTAGAAGATTAGGGTTAGAACTAGGAGATTAGGGTTTGAGTTGACCTACTCTTACGTCCCTTGCTCTTCCGATCCCCCTTTCCGAGGAATATCGATTGATTCCGTTTAATCGGAGAATGTGGCTTCTGAGGACCTAGCTTGAGATTCTAACGTTTCAACTAGGAGATTAGGGTATGAGTTAACCTACTCTGACGTCCCTTGCTCTTCCGATCCCTTTTTCCGAGGAATATCTTTGGTTAATTGGGGAACATAGCTCCTGAGCACCTAGCTTGGGATTCTAACTTTTGGAATAGGAGATCAGGATTAGAACTAGAAGATTAGGGTTAGAACTAGGAGATTAGGGTTTGAGTTGACCTACCCGGACGTCCCCTCTTCCGATCCCTTTTTCCGAGGAATATCTTTGGTTAATTGGGGAACATAGCTCCTGAGGACCTAGCTTGGGATTCTAACTTTTGGAATAGGAGATCAGGATTGGAACTAGAAGATTAGGGTTAGAATTAGGAGATTAGGGTTTGAGTTGACCTACTCTGATGTCCCTTGCTCTTCCGATCCCCCTTTCCGAGGAATATCGATTGATTTCGTTTAATCGGAGAACGTGGCTTCTGAGGACCTAGCTTGAGATTCTAACTTTTCAACTAGGAGATTAGGGTTTTGAGTTGACCTACTTTAACGTCCCTTCCTCTTCCGGTCCCTCTTTCCCAGGAATAACCATCGTCCTCCCGAGGACCTAGCTTGACATTCTAGCTCAGAAGCTACGTGTTATTAGGGGTTGGAATATTCTTTTGAAAAGTGGTTTTTTCTTGGGCGTGTTTACATAGGAATGTATCAGGATTGTGGACTTTGTAAGAGTCCCTGAAACTAGGAGATTGCAATTAGAACGATTTTTGGGGGATGAAAGCTTTTTTAAAAGTGGATGGAGTGTCTTTCAGAAGAAAGACTTTAGAATGATGACTTTAGCATGACTTTAGAAAAATAAGATTAATGGCCTTTGGTATCTCTACAGGGATATAACAGGATTTTCGAAAAGTAGAATTGTGCAGGAAACATTTTTTCTCAATTATTCAAGGGTGGTCTGTCGAACTGAAATTTGGATTAAATCATTTTTTGGAATGAGAATCGGGGGGTAGAGATAACCCTTAGAAGAACAAAGTGTTTCTACAGGCAATATTTTTCTATATTTGTTGATATTGCGCTTTTTTACAGAATTATTTTCGATACACAAGAATACTGCGAGGGTTCATTTCAGTCCCTCAATGTGATTATTCGCTGGAAAAAACCGCTTTCGGCTTCCCGCTGTCAGCTTTACACTTACACTGTAAGCAATAATTAACCATGCAAATGTTGGTCGTATATATCGTTAATTTAAAATGTGCGAGGACGAGGTTTGCTGTGAACTTGTAATTGATGTACATTAGTTCGTTAGTAATCAAATTACGAAGGTAAGTGCGGTGGGAAAGAAATGTGAAGAAAGTAATCGAATGATTGTTTCTCGATAATAGGCTTTAACATTAGTCAAATAATATACAGTTGCTGTCTCATAACATGGAAATCGGATACAAAGAAAATCGTTACTTAATCGAATGATTGTATAATCAGAAAAATAATGCGGTAAAATTGAAGATGGTACAAAGATTAAAAAAAACTGATATCCCCTATTTACAATTTTAAAAACCTCATCATCGGTCATAGAGCATTCCCAAAAAATTAATTAAGCTAAGAAAGTCGAACCAGAAAATGAAACCACAAAGGTTCATCGTTTCCCATTTACAACTTTAACCTCTTAACTTAAAAGCTCGAGAATACTCTGTTAATATACACACTTTTACAAAATAATTGTTAAGTTAAGAGGTTAAAAACCTCGTCATCGGTCACAGAGAATTCTCAAAAAATTAATTAAGCCAAGAAAGTCAAACTAAACAATTATACCACAAAGGTTCATCATTTCCCACCCACAGCTTCACAAACCTGATCAAAGCACTCCCAAAAACATAAATCTCCCGGCGAAGGCAATCCAAAAAATATAATTCGCTCACAAAGGTCCAAAATTTCCCATTTGCAACTTAAAAAACCTTGTCATCGGTCACAGAGAATTCTCAAAAAATGAATTCAGCCAAGAAAGGCAAACCGAAAGGTTCAATATTTCCCATCCAAAATTCCAGAAACCTGATCGCTCATTCCCAAAACACTAGAGAAGCCGTAAGCATCGAGTTGGTCCCCACCATTCTCGATCGATTCGCCTAATCGCAAGCCCTTGCACAACGGCGTGTCCCCGCTCGTAGAAACATTCGAACGAAAGTTGCAGCGCGTGCTTAGGGTTAGAGAGATCGCATAGGGTGGCGATTTTCGTGCCAAGTGGGACCATCGAATGTAGCTATAGTAATCCATGAAACTATGAGAGAAAGAGACAGAGAGAGAAAGAGAGAGAGAGAGAAAGAAACAGAGGCCAGGGTCGATTGGTCGGTCCGCGGTGGATCGCGATCGCGTCACGTTGCAAAACGAAAAGTCCAAAACGCGCCGAGCAAGCGAAATACCTCGTCGGATGTGCGTTGCGAAAACCGTATACATTACGGTGGGCCAGCTGGGGCCAGAAAACGGGCCATAGCGATCGTCTCTTCGTCGTCTTCGTCGGTTCTGTCTCCGTGTTACGGTACGTTACGCAAGCAGGAATCGCTCGCTCGCTCGAAGCTGTGTGTCTCGACGATGGAATCGTCATTAACGATAGGATGAACAAACCACTGACCTCAATACGCGCCGGCTAAATGTTTCGATTCACTGGCAACAATCGCGACCAGCACACCGTCGCGTCGCCGCTGCTTGCGAGCTAATGCGTCACGCTGGATCGAGCGACGAGACGGATCCACGCGTGCACGCGATCGTCTCTCGATCCTGCCGATCTTCCTCGATCGCCACATTCTTAATAGTTTACTGCGCGACTGCGGTATACAAAGCTGATCGTGGAATTTCTTCGGTTAGTTGATAGCACAGTTTTCGGTGAACTAAAATTTTTATCTTGTTAAATGTAGGCTGGAGAATAGTGATTCTTTAATTTGTTGCAACTGGAACTGTTGCTGTTGGTGAGAAACTATTTTTCTACGGTTAAATAAGGACTGAAGAACATTGCTATATTTTTTGTACAATTCTCCTTTCGTTTGTTGCATTTGCAGAAAATTTAGTTTACGAGTTGTACGAAAAATTCAGTGTTCAAGGTGTACACCTTCAATTTCAAATTTTCTTCTTGTCCAATTCTCGAACTTTCCGTAAACAAAATAATTTTCTGTTGTTAAAAGGTTTAACGTCTGTATTTTTTTTTTTTATAACGATCTCATCGCCTGTGATACTTCCGAAAAATTCTAAACAAATTTCTTGCATCGTACGATCAAGTCGCTTTCCGCTACAAACCGTCGACAACAAAATTTGTTTATTATACACCCCGACAATTTTTCGATTATGAAAGTATTTTTGTCTCGATAAAGCCAAGGTTGAACAATAGACGGCTGCATTTATTTTAGAATTTTCCTAACACCTGTTGCGTTAAAAAAAAATGTTCCAAGAGAGACTATTCTCCATTTATCCGAAAAAGTCGATTCACGGTTTGCTGATCGAGAGAGAGAGAAAGAGAGGATTCTTTTGACGGCAGTCTGTCCAAGCGAATCATAGCATAAATGCATAAAAGCTTCGTGTGGGTGGTATATATACACAGACAGCCTGCAGCGAATTTTTGCGACAAGCTTTCGGCGTATACGATTACAAGCTATACGATGCAACTAGTTTAGAGACACAGAATATAGAGCTTACACAGCGCACGCTTATCGCGTTAATTGCCGGCGCGAGGCACGCTTTGATTAGTACGATCCCTCCTGTTCCCTTTCTGTTTATTCTCTGAACCAGAACAATACTAATCAATTTAATAGCATTTCCGCAACCTGCAAGATTCAAATCTTCAATGCACCTAATTAAGTGCAACGAGCATTCAATTTTAATTAGAGTTTCTTCTCCCTGCTATCACTTAATTGCCTCTTTTTGTATCCCTTAAACCAAAACATTATTAACTCTCGGACTCCCACGAGTTCTACGCCTATGCCGGGGTCATTTCTTACCCACATATTTCACCACAGTTTGCTTTCGATATAAGGCGATGGCTCGGGACCGGCTCTCGTCGTATATCAGGTGAAGAAGAAGAAAATGGCGATTGGTCTTATATCGAAATAAAAACCGTCGTCTGATATCGGAATAAAATCGTTAATAAAGTCAATTCGGAAAGTTTAATGACCTTCTCTTCGGCACAGTTTTTTATCTTCCCTCCATTTTCCAATGCTCCTATAAATTTACGAATATTTTAATCACCCAGATTCTCTGGTGTAAACGATGCGTGGGCGTGACAATGGCAGACGTCGGAACCGATCCTCGAACAGAACGAGCTTTCGACGCGCACACGCGCGCTGCAAGCAATAAGGTCGACGGTCGATTGTTTACACAACACTCGTTTATCAGATAAACGAGGTTACGCGATCCGTAATAACGAGATCAATCCGAGAGCACCGGAAGCGTACAAATCAATTTGTTTTGTTGTACCTGCCGGTTGGCGCGCACGGGTCCCGCGAGTTCGTTCCGAGGAACACGGTCCTGAAGCGACCGCGTTGCAAAACGCAGTTGCGTAACGACGCGTGACCCGTCGCAGCCGACTGTTAATTACTGGAAGGTGTTCGGTCTCGTCAAGGTTGCGAACCGTAGATAAGTAAAAGCTAGAACCGGCTCCCGAATCGATTGGGGAACACCGACGCGAACCGGCGCGATCGGCAAGGTGCACCGTGCAATTTCAGGCGCGCACGGCAGATCGAGTCGCGTCGATTCAGCCGAACGAGCCGAGAATTGAAGGGTTCAACGGGTCAAGATGTCTGCTGGGCACACGGGGGACTGGGGAGGCAATTGAACTCCATGTCAACCACTCGAGTGACACATCTGGTTCCTCCGTTTCAATCACCTCCGCTGGCAATTTTGCTGCACCGCTCTGGGAACCTTTGTTTCCACGACCAGTTTCGACCTCTGCGGAAAACCGACTCGCTTGTGCCCGTGGCAAGATGGCGATTAACCCCTTCCCGTGCCATTTAGTTCGACGAAATCCGGTCAATGCGCGGTAAAGAGCGATGCTCGAAAACTATAGTAGTTGCAATACTAGCCGAAATTGTAAACACCTGCGATACCGTCCTTTGTAAATCATTCCACGACTCTGACTCGTGACGTTTACATTTGGCAGATTTTCACTCCACGAGACGTACTCGTGATGTTTACGTTCGTGCCAAAATCTTCATCACGAGTCTGACTCGTTGAAGTACGGGAAGGGGTTAACTCTCAATTCTTGGGATCTTTTAACATTTATCAAACATTTTCTAGTGTTGCAAAATTTTTGTGAACGGCTGCCTCTTCCACTTGTTCCTTTCGTTTCATTTATTTTGTAATATTTTTATTTTTTGATTGATAGAAATTTCAGCCTCGTGTAACAATATACTAATTGGGAGAATATAGTACTAACCGATGCTATAATATCCGGAACTAGCAGTTTGTATGAAACAGTTTCGAAACTTTAAATTCACTGTTACTTCTTTTAGCGTTCTAACCTCTAAGAGAAATAAAAAACGATGTTTGTGTGTCGAAAATTTGCTGCATAACAATTATCTGTATTCAATCGACAGACTTTCCCGATCAGACTCGCATTGATTTTCACATTAATTTGCAGTCAGTCCACTTTATTTCATGTTATTTTTATGTTCCACCTCGTTATTTCTTGACATTAACGACAAACTCCTTAGTCTTCGCGCGTGCAATAAAGACTCCATTTTACGTTTCACAAGTGCGGATTTACAATTCGTAGATAAGTATAGCCGCGAAGAAGTATGTAACTATGTCGAGTGTTGTATCTACATCGTCATTATCGTTGTTATTTCAACACTGCATAATACGATAAAAAATACGACAGATTTTATGAAAGACCACGTTCACAGAAACCTTGCATAACACACCGATCTGCGATTCCTTTAATTGCTTTGCCACGTGAGGTGTTTCACTTTTCCAGGGAATCGTGAAATCAATGATGAAAAAAAAAAATATCAACTAAATAAGAAACGATGACCGAGAACAATGAAGACACAGATAGAAACGAACTTGTGCACTGACGAACATTGTCTTCCACTGAAAAAATGATTAAATAAGAAACTATAATAATGAACCGTTCCCGGCAAAAATCGGAATTGTGGCACGAGCAAAACTGGAAACAGAAGCACAGACACTGAGAACTGTCACAGAACCGAGCGCACTCACTGTCACGAAAACGAGACAAGAAACGTAGGTGCCGAGGCGAACGGAACGGAAGTCTGAAGAGACTCGAGAGGCGAAGGCATAAACTCCGGGCGCGTGTTGACCCTCCCCGGTTAGGTTAACAATCACACGTTCGCTGAAGCACCGCCGTTTTTCCGAGCGAGACGAGGCGTGTCCGCGCGCGCGAGCGTACACCTCCGCTTCGCTCCGCTCCGTTCGCTGCAATCGCGGACGAATTACCTTGCCTTCGAGGACAAACGACCACGACCACGACGACGACGACGACGACGACGACGACACGCGTCTTTCTTCGGCGTTCACCTGGGCTGCGGCGGTTCCTCATTAATTTTTCCTCGGATTTCTCCGAACTAGCTCGCGACCCGCTCGATCGAGCTTATCAACGATCTGCTCGCTGCCTCGGCCCTGTTATCATCAACACAGATATCCAACCCGTTCGCTGGCTAATACCGGCTAACCAGGTTTCATTTACACTCAATTTAAAGGCTTCACCGATTTAAAACCATTTTTCTCAACAATCTCGGTCGGATCTTAAATTTTTTAGAAAGAATTTATACCAGCGGCGCTGCATTTTGAACGAGAAATGAGAATTGTTCCTTTTTCGCTACGCTTAAAAAAAAAATCAAGGCGCAACAAAAATTACCGGACAATGTTCCACGATCACGGGAGAGTGTCCGAGAATTTTTTCCGAATTTTTTGAAACACTGAACCGGTCTCAGGATCATTTTAAAAGTTAAAAAATTCCATACCAACAACGTCCAAATACTCGCTCGCATCAAGAATTATTTAAACGAACTTAAACATTCACGATGTAGTGAGAAAAAATACCGTTGTACTCGGGACATGGAAATCATCTCCATTATAGTTAAATCAGAAAAAAATTCTCGAACCTAAAGGAACACCCTTTTCGTCACAACTTCTCCAGCATCGAGGATACCGCAGGAAAACATTGTTCGCAGGAAAAAATTTGTTGTCCACGTTTCCTTGTCAGTAGGTTAGGCGAATGATCGGTTGATGTCGGCGCGCATTGACGAGAATCCGCCACAAGCATCGCGGATCGATCGACAGAGGGGAATTTGATTTTCCGGACGGTGAATAACGAGAATCTCAATAATTCAGGGAGATGCGGTGGCCGGTCACGAAACACGAGACTATGGTTGCGCGGTCATTGTTCAGCGATCGTACACGCCCTCCCGCACTCTCCCCTTTCCTCGTTAGCCGATAACGAATCGAGTGAAATAATTATGAACGCGTGACCCCTTCGGAATACCACGGGCGCTCGGACTCGGCGAATTCGAAAAATTTTTCTTTTCAGCACGAGGATTACCTACGATTGTACGACGCGTTACGTAAAGTTGATCTATTTGCAATTCGAACGAGAGATAAGATATATCGGAGGAATTCAAGTGGTTGCTTTCGCGTCAAAAGATTTCTCGAGGCTCGTCACGCTGTGTTCCTCGACACGTTGTCAAATGCATTTTACAATTGTGCGAACGTCCAGGCAGTTCAACAAAAATGTAGTTTAATCGATGAGATTGAAACTGGAAATATGAACTTTGTTACACCGGATTGTTCGTTTAATCTTTTCGTATCTTTCAGTCCTGATTAAAAATTGATTCTACTTATACAATACTAGTGCATGGGAAACCCGATCCATTTTTAATGGAGATTTTACTCGATAACGAAGCCTTGTTTCGAAAAATTTTATCATATATTTTCGAGTTCGTTCTTTCTGTGAATTATCCCCTTTTTATAGTTGATATTATAATGACAATCTTTTTACTCCTCGCGGATTTTTGCAATCTCAATAATCGGAAATCAAAAATATTAGAACGCGTCCTGTCTTAGATTAAATTAAATAAAATAGATTGTGTACGGTCTGTTATTTAAAATACTACTTTATCTAGGAGTCAGAATGGGTCAGTGTTTAAGAAAATGAAAGAAGAAGACGAAAAAGTGTAGAAGAAAGCGAAAAAGAAGAGGAATGCGGTGCACAATGGGACGGAGAAGACGCGGCATCGGCGTTATACAACACCGGTCGTTAATAACGCGAAACAACCTTATTACACTATAGCCGGTTGTTTACACGTGCCTCGGGAACGTGTAATTTCGCGGCGGAGACGATTGTGCCGCAACCGCGCGAATGAAAATCAAATCTGCCTCGAGCTTAATCAACCGCTCTGTTCCGCTCCCGCGTTGTAATGAATACCCTCGATTACTATAGTGGGGAGAAATGTTAGGGTTGTTTGTCGCGAGTACTGCGACACTTTGCGAAGTTTCTACGCCGCTTAGGAACACGATTCTGCGTCATTTTCATCAATTAATTTCATTTCTTCGCAATTCCGCGGAGTGAAGACAGTTCCAATTACTAAAAGAACAAATATATTTTTATGCACCTTTTGCTCCTTGAAAATGATGCAATTTATTACGATTACGAACAAATACATTTTTATTTAACACCTCGGTCCTATGCAATCGATGTAGAAAAATTTTTGTTTTTATCACAGCTTGCCTCCTGATCGAACTGCAGCACTTGATATACACTAACGAGCAAGACTGAGTCTACACTATTTGAAGCAACATAACTTTTTACAAATTAGATCAAATGACTTGAATTTTATTGATGAAATTTTCAGCATGGATATAATTTATTCGAGCGAATCAAATACGTTCTTTAAATTTTCAATACAGGCTCAGATCAAAAAGCTAAAAAAAACAACTTTTACTATTTCTTTTGCGATTCCGACCAATTCAAACTTTTTTCAAAAATTTTTTACACCTCGTCTAATAAACTAATCCTTCTAACTTCTCAATAAAATTCAAGTCACTTGATCTAATTTTTAAAAAGTTATGTTGCTTCAAATAGTGTAGACTCAGTCTTGCTCGTTAGTGTATATGAATAAAGTTTTTTTAATATCAATAAAGTTTTATAGATAAGTTTGAAGAGCTTGAGTCGAGCAGAAATTCGTTGAAATGAAAATTGAATCCGAACATTGCTCAGAGAAAAATTTTCTGTCAACGTCCATTTGTCGGTGTTGTAAATACGGTATAGCAAATTCGTAACGATACCTAAAAATGAATACAAAACTGTATGCACCACAACGAACGACCATGTTGGAAGAACAGATTTGAGCACGTGAGTATCGGATGTTTGGATTTATCTCGAATCGAATTTGATCGGTCGAATGTGGCCGATTCGTCGCGGTACTCCCAGCAATAAAGTCATTGTGATTGTTATTACAGTCGGCGCGTGAATCACGTTCGGTTTGGATAAGGTTTCCCACGTTTCGCCGAGCTTCCGACGAGTGACAGTATATTTAGACGAGTCGTGGCGCGAATAGACTGCGCTGGCTGCAGTTCGGGTTAAATAAAGGTGTTCGCAGCTAGCGGTGCAATCTCGGGGGAACTCTTGCCGTGATAATTTCCGTTTAGTCATTCAATGCGAAAAGAACGTGACTGCTGTGCAAACCGGCTGCCTTTTCGAGCGTCAACGTGCTCTCCTAATCCTATACAACGTTGCGATTAAACAGAAACAACTTGTGCAATCTCTCATTTTCCTCGGGACTACCATTCGCAAAAATTCAAAAGTTCCTTCTTTCTTCCTGCAGGCAAAGATAGAGTACTTTTTTTTTTCTAGTGTTCCCAGCTGGAAATTGTAGGGCTAATGTCGACCATGGGCTGCCTACGACAGCCACGATGGCCAAAAGTCTCAAAAAATATATTTAGCAAAGGGATCT
>JAQQRP010000674.1:0-10283 GCA_028454245.1 Halictus quadricinctus
CATAAAAATCCACAGTCTAGTTGTTAGCTACTTGCCTAAATTTTGAACACAATTTATGTACACTAGACACCAATTTTCTTTTTCTTATAGGAAATCGAAGAAGTTGTAATCACTGCAGCTGCTAAATAGTATGCACTGAATATAGAATACATTAGAATATACTGGAATATACTAGAATATACTAGAATATACAAGATTACACTGGAATGTACTAAAATAATCCAGAAGATACTAGAATATAGTAGAATATACTGGAATATACTAAAATATACACGGATATACTAGATTATACTAGATTATTCAAGAATATAGTAGGCCATACTGGAATATACTAGAATATGCTAGAATAAACTAGAATATACTAGAATATACAAGAATACACTAGAATGTACTAAAATAAACCAGAACATGCTAGATTATACTAGAATATACTGGAATATACTAAAATATACACGGACATACTATATTATACTAGATTATTTCAGAATATACTAGGCCATACTGGAATATACTAGAATATACTATAATAACCTACAACATACTAGAATATTCAAGAATACACTAGAATGTATTAAAATGCACATGAATATATTAAGTGCATATGCTAGTTTATCCTATTACGATTTACAAGATAAATCGTAAGATAAGCGTGCAACGGTGAGACAACGAGAACAAGAATTTTCCCGCTGCTCGGCCCTGCAATTGCCATAAATAATGTTTCCCTGGCACAAAGCTGCGCAGTCTAATGAAAACGGACGTTTCACGACTCCGTTGCTTATTCTCCGGCAATAAAACTGTTTCCAGGGCTGCGTGTGTTCCTTCGAATTCCGATCGCGCAGCCTAGCCGGGGCTTTTCCTCGGTTACCGGGCGAACAAAAAGAACTGTTGCCCATTATAGCGGCATAAACGCTCACAGTGAATCCGAGCGCGGCGGATAAGCCGCGAGCATTATACTTCGCATGAAACTCGGTTATGCTGCGGGGTTATCGACGACGGTGGGATCTGTGCGCGAACTTCCTCGCGATATTAAAAAAAAAAAAAAGAAAAACAAAGAAGAAGACCGACGGGACGGTTGGGGCCGCGTTTACGAGCAGTTTCGTCCGGCGAGGAACGCGGAGCGGATGATTCAGTGACAAGCGGCCGCACGGCGGCGTATACACGAAGCAAAATAAAAACGGCGAACGGTACGTGCCGAGGGTTCCGCAAACCAGGGCCGAGTTCCGTAAACGCGAGTGCACGGGGGCGGCTAAAAATGTGCAGCGCCGATTCCGGGATTCCCGGCGTCCTCCGTATATCAGGCCTGATTTAGGAGACAAACCGTAGGACACGCGCGCGGCCGGAATCACAGCCAGCATTGTCGAGCTTCGTCACGTACAGAGAGAGCATCCCCTACGCCGGATCAGGGGTCGCGACCACGAATCTCCGGGGGTGGACGCCTCTGGTCCAAAGGGATGACGGGGGTGGAGACCGCGGCTACTCTTCTCGTCCTCGTTTCGTATCTGGCCCTTCCAGCTTCCGGCTGCGGGAGGTCCTTTGTGACTCGGACAAAGATCGAATATTCCCATTTCCCGTGTCTCTACCACCCCTCGATCCCCCTCCCTCCCCCCGGAAACCTGCTGTCCCCCGGAACAACGTTGCAATTCCATCGTTCACACCCCGTTTTGAAATTCTTCCGCTGAAACAGATGCTGTGTTGGTACCGCCAACAATTTTGTTACAATCCTATCTATTAAGTCTGTTGAGATTGCGCGGATTTAACCCCTTAACTCGTACGCTCGAGTTAATTCGAGCGCGCTAAACAGGCCAAACTGTGCACACTCGAGATAATTCGAGTGGCGTTGTATTTTATGCTGCTACACTCGAATATAATCGAGAATTGAAAATAACAATGTGAAAGCAAAGAAAGAAAATCGTTTTATTGATATTTATCATTTATATGGGATTGTAAGCTATAACAATTATTTATTCAAGAATAGAATATAGCCTTTTTCCATGGAACAAAAGCGCAGTATATCAAAAATTGATTTTTTTGGCCGGTTTTTTTCAAAAAAACTGTGCGTTACGGGGTTAATTAAGACGTTGAATTCCTCGCGAATGTCACGTGCTTCACACAAGTTTCATTTATTCCGTTCATAGATCCTGTCAGCGGTATTAAGGACAATTGTTAGTTACTGGATAACTAGTTCCCACCTTACACTATAATCTCCGTTCAAGTCAATTGCAAGAAAAAGAGGTTAGGTAAAAATGCATTTTCCCTCTTAACAATTTTAATCAGTCGAAGATAATATAACATTCTATTCTTCTAATGTGTTTGCAGTTTTGGATTTGACCATACCATTTTTGTCATAAATGCATAAAAGTAGCAGCCTAAAGATCACATTCAAGGACGATATACTAACTCGTGACACCAAGACTGGATCTCGAGTACTTGAGTGTGTAGACTTCGTTAAACCCTGATTATGTCCAGCATACAGTTAAAGAATGATTGAGGAGTGATACAAATAGAAATTTAACTATTCTCTCCGGAGAACATGAATCGGATTACTTTGTTACGGCTAGTAACAGGTCAAGAGGTCATCTGGTGAAACGAAATCACGCGTGTGTGATCAACGCGCAAGAGTGTCCCGACAGGGGAGGAATTTTCTCCGGTTGGGCGGCTCTATCGGACAAAGGGACCCCTAATAAATTCTATTCGACTCGGTATCGAAGCGCAACCGTCCAGTATTCTCCTCCATCCCCTGGCCCTCGTTTCTCATCGACGGTTCGGTCGCACACAGCCTGTTCGACTCGTCTTTTTCCGCGGGCGCGGGCGCGCGCGCGACGTCCGCTGGAAACTCGCGGGCCCGTTAAATCCTACCGGACCGAGATTTACGATCGCCGATTTACGCCCACGCGCCTTATTTACGATCGATGGGTAAGAAGAGCCTCCTCGATTCGGTTTTCCCCATTGTACCAGTAGTATCGTTGAAATCACAAGTGTTGGCACAGGGATGCTAAAATATAGAAACCAGTCCTATTTCTCAGACTGTCCGTCTCCGAAAATTTCCAGACGTTTCCTTAGCTTTCTCGATCACTCGGTGACCGACGCGTTTAGTCGTTCAAATATTGTTTGAATTTCCGACGTTTCTGAACATTTAATTCAGAGGCAGCCCTTCGATTTTTTTGTCACTCGGTGGCCTATGTGTAGGGCCATTCGCCATAAGGAAAATAATTGTGCTTTTTTACTATGTATCTGTGCTTCAAAATCCTTCTTAATATTTTTGGTACTAATCACATATTGTTTCAATTTTCCAGGTCCCTAAAAATTTAGTTCAGATGCAGCCCTTTGATTTCTTTATCACTCGGTGGCCTATGTGTACGGCCATTCGCCATAAGGAAAATAATTATGCTTGTTTACTATGTATCCGTGCTTTAAAATTGTTCTTAATATTTTTGGGACCAGCCACATGCTGCTTCAATTTTCTCGGTCCCTAAAAATTTAGTTCTGACATAGTCCTTCGCTTTCTTCGCCATTCGGTGGCCGTTGTATGGGACCATTAGCCAAAAAGGAAAATAATTGTACTTTTTAAATATGTATCTGTGCTTCAAATTCGTTCTTAATATTTTTAGAACCAATCACAGACTATATCAACTCCCAATAATACCGTTTGCTGCTAGAAAGAAGACAGAGACCGCAATAAGGGAAAATGTCCCTTCTCACCTTGACCAACAGCAAAATTATGTATGCTTAATAACCAATCAAAAATATGTATGTCTAACCCACACCAGCGATACTTCCAGGTGCATCTTTCCTAGCACCGTATGTCTTGTATTGCGGATTCAAAGCCCGCCATTGTTTTTCAAGCCTCGGCATTTCGTGGCCGTAAGCCGTGTCCTTTTGGAAAAATTATGCCAACGTTTCGCTAACGCTGCAGTAGAGCCGGGTCGAGTGAGACACTGATACCGCTGCCAGTCGCGTGGTGGTTCACTATTAACCCTTATGTCAATAACTGGGTACACTTTCTTGCTACATGCAAAACCACTTTGGTTCTCTGCCATTCTTGCGACGATTTTCCATCGATTTTCGTTTACCACTGAAAAATGTACTATGAGGACTTTGAGTACTTATGGAACACTCCGAGAGATTTTCGTTTCTGATACAAAAAATTAATCCTCCACTGTACCTCGTTTTCTCGACTTGCAATTACTTAATCTTTTGCTGCGATACAGATAATTTTTTGCTGCCAAATTGATATGATAAAAAAGTAATACAGTAAAGGGATTATTAAATCTGTGAATTCTTTCTTGGGAAGTAAACTGTGACAGGATACAACAACGTATGCAAAACAATACTTGGATTCTCTACGAGACAAACACTGGTTTTCTAAGTAAAATATCTATAATTCACAAGAAATTCTTAAAGATTTAAGATGCAAATATCACAACTATTAAACTCGCCAAATATTGAAAGTAAATGGTGCATATTTCTAAAAATAACAAGATTGGATCTATTCCGATTCTACGCAATTTTTATTGGAGTATTTACTTCAACGAAGAAAGAGATCAGTGATAAGAGATCGATCATTTGACCGTGGTAGGTTTAGTGTTAATGAAGCTCTTATAAATTAAAAATTGGACATTTCTGTAGCAAAGCCAGTTTGAGCAATGAAACTGCAAAACCTGAAAAAACATTGGAAAAGTGGGCGAGGCCGGGAGGGTAGTGTTACTGTGTGCGAGATGAACACGATACAGGAGTTAATAGATTACAACGAGCGGGTTGTCGGCAGAGAGGGGTGGTAGAGGTGCGGCAGAGGGGTGGCAGAGGGGATGCTCCTCCATTTTATTACGCGTCGCCCGAGGTGCGTAGCATTATTCGCGGGCGGAACAAGCATTCTTCTCGGCGCAATACTCGCGCAGACAGGTGCATCGAATCTTTTCAAACTCGCCCAGCCCATGTGCACCACCGAGTCCGGCGTCATTTGCATTTCGCGCGCGACACACGCATTGCCGGGAGAAGCAACACAGACGAGGGTGCACGGGAACGGTAGTGCACATACGTTCCTCGTTGTCGCGTCGAGGAAAAAAATCGCAGCAATATCTGGGCCCCTGTGTTGCTGCAGCACGGGGACAATGGCGAGCCGTTGGCGAATTTTCGTTGAAATAACAGTTGAAAGCACACGGCTCTGTGAAAAATGTCGTTCCTCACCCTACCCTCTCCTTCCCCCACTCTCCTCCCTCTCTCGCCGTTGCTTTTTCTCGCTCTCCTTCTCTCACACTCCTGCCCACATTTCTCTGCGCGCGCGACTGCAAAGCAAATAAAGTAGAAAAAGGGGGGCAAAAGCCGCCGCCTCCACGGACACGGAGCCGCCGCCGCCGCCACTGGAACACACTGTTGTCGACGCGATTGCTACCAATACCAAGATTCCTTGAACATCCGGTTGTCAGTGACTTACGTACTTGTACCAGGACAGCAGCATTTATTTGTGCAAATTGCAAACACCCTTCCAAATTTTTCCTCAAGCCCCCAGTGCCCTACTGAGACCCTGGAATCCTTGGAAATATTCTGTGTTTGAGTTTAGTAACTCTATTGTCAAGTATTCTCTGCGATTTGTATTTGAATTATTCATTTTTATAATTGCATAATACCCGCAGCCTGTTAATTATTCCTCAGGAATAAAGCTGGTACGTGTCTAATTGTACGGTGAATTATTCGAGAGCTTAATACCTCTTTGTCAGCCGTGTTCAACCCCCTTAAATTCGGTCTGACCACTGGTTGATGCATTCTACTTATGTATTATAATCTTCGTTCGCTACGAGAAGACATTAATTTTGATGTTTCTATATCGTAATACCTTCGTTCCCATTTCTAAATATACTTTCACTCTAATTCTTTGCTCCAGTCTGACCATTGGTTGATACATACTACTTGCATGTTATTATATGTTGCACTTACTGAGAGAAGAAGACATTCATTTTTATGTATCTGTATCCTAATACTTTCGTTCCTGTTTTTAAATATATTTTCACTCTAAATCTTTCAGCCAGTCTGAATATTGATTGACACATTCTACTTGCTTGTTATTATATACTTCAGTTACTAAGAGAAGAAGACATACATTTTTATATTTTTCTATCGTAATGCTTTCGTTCCCATTTCCAAATACATTTTCACCCTAAATTTTTCCTCCAGTCTGACCATTGGTTGACACATTCTACTTACTTATTATTATATACTTCATTTACTAAGAGAAGAAGACATTAATTTGCATATTTTTCTATCGTAATGCTTTCGTTGCCATTTCCAAATACATTTTCACCCTAAATTTTTCCTCCAGTCTGACCATTGGTTGACACATTCTCCTTGTGTATTGCATAGACTCGCTACAATAACTTCAAATGCTATTGTATACAAATGGTTTTCCATCTCAGTTTTTCATACTCGAACTTTTCAGTACATGATTATTTGATATCATCGCTCCAGTCTGATCATTGACAAGTGTACTCCACTTAAGTAAATTGAACGCTGTAGCACGCGAGACATTTATTATCGTATTTTACAATTGAGGGTCACTCGAGAATGAATTTGATTCACTGGCATTATCAACGAGAAATAAACGAATTATTTCACAACATTTTAAGCAGTTTTTTATCTTCGGGTTTTCGTCACAGACACTATCTTCGTATTTTAATCTAAAGACTATTCTTATCTTGTTCTATTTCCCAAATTCATTTTTAGAGCTACACAAATAATTGCTTCATTGATTTATGAATGACGCGATAGTGAACGCGTTAAAAGCTTACGTGGAGCGGAGGATCTGAAAATTGGATATTCTTTACTGGGTTATATTGACCTCGGTGTAAGGGTTAATCGCGTCACGAGTAACTCAACGCGACGTTAATTCTTCGATTTTTCCCCGCGGTGAACACTCTTCGCCGTTGTCGTAAATTTACACCTGGCGTTAGAGCCACAAAGATCAGGATTACAATGCGAAGGATTTCGAAGTCGCCATTGTTCTAGGTTTTCCTCGCAAAAATACCGACTCGCATATTTGAACCTGGAGGCCAGTCGAATTTATTTGACCGAGTTTCGCGTGGTATTTCGAGCTATATTCTTGCGCTGTTTTTAGTTACAATATATGCAATTTAATTTCTGGACCGTTGTACCTGAAAACAGTCATCGAAAAAGATCACGTTACATTATATTTCAGTGAAAATATTACTGCTGTTAACATTTTGAGTACCTTGTGATTTCGGAATGGAAATCGTATAAAAACTTTCGGATATCCAAGCGATAAGCTAGTTTATACACATTTGGGTCGCCCCACGCAGAGGTTAAATAAACTTTTAAGCTAAACGAATACGAACGAGCACATCCGTGCGATAATTACGAAGCGACAAGCCATTACTACACCCCACATCGAGGAATCCCAGGAAAGTGCTCCACCACACCGGGAATAGCTAACCAAATATGATCCGCGTCCCGCTGTAACTTTCGCGGCGACAGGTTTTAATTGCAAATTACTCGCGACTTCCGCCGGGGTAATCGTTTTCTTATTGCGTTTTCCGGATCCCGGTCATCCAGCCACTTTTTCCGTTCGCCGAGCTCCCCGAGGAGATTATGGGCAAATGAAATCCTTCGCGACCCCACTTCACCCTTGACGCCCAACGAAAAAAAACCCTCGAACCCTCTTATTTCCATAATCTCCGAACTATGGTGTTCAGCGATTCCTACGCTCTGAACAGCGATCTCCAAAATCTCGATACCACTGGAAAAATGATCTGAAGGAAGTTTTTTTAAATTTTGTTGCTGATCATGCATTAATTATTTCAAATTAACCTAATGTTGCCTCCAAAATTTAATTAGTCGAATGGATCCAAAAGGTAAAATTTACTCGATGGACCTCTCATAAAATTATTCTAGCGAACCTATAGAGTATAAATTCGGTCTGATCATTGGCAACACATTCTACTTGTCTGTCATCACTAGACTGATTATTATTATGCATTTATAACAAAAATGAGTAGATCAAATACAAAACTGAAAAGACAGAAGAATGTAAGAATACTATTATATTATTTTCAACCTTTTAAGATGATTGAAAGAGAAAATACATTGTCATTAAACTTTGCTCGTCTTACAATTTACTTGGACAATTTTTATTTTGTAAAATCCGCAGTCTGGTCGTTTCATTCTTGATTCGATAAATAAATAAGATTTCAATTTTAGCGTGTCTGTGTATTGCAACATTTTTGTCCCTATTTTCAAATGTATTTTCACTTTGAATCTCTGTTCTAGTCTGACCACTGATTGACACATTCTACTTCTCTACTGTTATATTCTTCTATGACGAGGATCTCGGTACCGATTTCTTTCAAAATAATCATGAAAATTAATTCTGAGAATCTTAATGCTTCCAGGTAAGCGAATGCAGGATACCTTTAAAACCTGTCCATTTTAATTAAAAAATTGATCGTCGTCTCTAAACTGCACAAAATTTTAACTTCCACACTCTGTAAATGAAATAAAAAAACTCTTTAGAGTCGCTTTTCTTCTAATTTCTCGAACAATGTGTTAAAAATTCAGTCATGTGGGCATGGATGAATAAAATCTTATTCTCGTGCAAACAATAAAAAGATCATGAAATTTCCCAAACAATTAATGTCGAGGACCACTGTGCTGTATTGTGCACAGTGGTAGTCCAGACGTTGACACGGTCGACGTCCCACAACGAATCTCTCGTCAGCCAAGGTAATTATATATCGGCGGGTGAACAAATACGCTCTCCACGAGCAGAGAGAAAGAGAGAGAGAGAGAGAGAGAGGGGGGAATAGAAAGAGAAAGAGAAAAAGAAAAGGGCAGAGTCAATCGTCTCGGGAGAATTCCCAGCGCGTCCGAGTAAAATTTAATTTCCTCGGCGAGAGATCCTCGCGCGAAGTAATAGAAAATCTTCCCGATGCGACGCGAGAGCAAAATAATCGATATAGCAGAGCGTGGGCTTCTCGAACCGAGTCCGTAGCCTCCTCGCCTTGGTTCTGTGGTTCCCGGATTCGTTCCCGACACTTTATTCCCACTCGCATTCTACGCTTTTCCCAGAATCAAGCGATTCGTTTCTAGAAACGAAGATCGTCGCGCCTTCGACGTCGGGTATTGCCGTCTAGGACGGTCAGGTCGGCGCTGCGCTGTTTTCACGGAGTCCTGGAATTTAACTCCTTTGTTACGGAGCAACTGGCTACCGTTATACTGTTGTCGTTTAGGCGATTGCAGCTTGCAACCATCGTACGCTCGTCAGAAATTGTTGCACAACATGGCCTCGCATTGTTTTTCAACTATTTTCATCTGTTCCGCTGGTGAACTCTAATTTGAACAACTGTGTTTCATTCCTTGGCTTACAATTTTGAACGAAAGCACTAAAATGCAAGTTGGCCCACGCTTAGGGCCGCCTCGTCAAGAAGCTTAGAAAAGGGCTGCCTGGAAGGCCCTATTGTTGCCTTGCAGCCGGGACCGCCCGAGGGTGTTAAGAAACATAAACATAAACATAACCCACGCTTGGCTTGTAAATGAATTCGCAATCAGCGAAGCGGTGACTTGACAGCAGATTTTGTAATATGAATGAGTAAGTGCGGTTTAAAGCAGTAAAGAATTTAAGAATTACAATGTATTAGTTTCAGCTTATCAAAATCATCAATGAAATTTCTGTTTGGCACTTGTTCGTCATAATCAATGCAAACCATTTTTATTTTGCATAAAGATCCGCGGTCTAGTGATGACTAGACATTTATAATATGATGACCTTCGATTGACATTGAGATACCAAATTTTTTTCTTCAATAATTTTCCTCTTTCTTCTACATAAAATAGTTCCAAAAAAAAATGTCTACGAACACGGTACATTCGTTTCCCACAGTCCAGGAAATCCCAAAATACGAATTTTGATTTTGAAACACCCTCAAAGCTGAGTGGTGAATGTTTTAAGGGTTGCAATAGAACGTCGGCAGTGTTTTCCAAACAAATAATAAATATTTGCACCGAACTGCTAATTTCTATCCAGCCGACGACTTTTCTCCCGCTAGATTGTTGAAATGGCCCACTGTGCGCCGTCTGCATGCTGGGTCGTTTATGTTGACAAATTGTTTACTGTTCTAGGTGTTAAAAAAGTCTAAAAAATTCTGTAATACGTATTGAAGTCTCTACATTAATATGTAACCGTTGGCACGTGAAATCTATAAAGCATTAAAGGGAAAAAATAAATATCGAAAAGAAAGGAATTGAAGAGTGAAATTTCCCTGGTCGCCCAGGAAGGGTTA
>JAQQRP010000677.1:0-10275 GCA_028454245.1 Halictus quadricinctus
AGATTGTGCGACATTAAATCCCGAAATTCGTGGCACACCGAATTACGCGGCCGCGCTGAATAAAAGTTTGAAATTCCGGTACGGTTCGCAGAAAAATTTATTTAACAAACAACGGAGTGCAAGTTCGCGGTTACAGGGGCCTCGAGAACCCCAGGATTTCGCTGCGGTCGAATATTTTTGTAACTTCATCGCGGCCGCCGCGCAGTAAATGTCGGTGTTGCAATTAATGAGGTACAAGGTGCAGGGTGCAGGGTGCATCGGGACGGGCGAAGTTCCAAACGGTGGCTGCTGGTGCAGCTCCGCAACTAAATAAAAGTTATCGCTCAAAGGGTGTTTTTAGCAACGAGACGAAGGACGTACCCGGGGTCCTTGGTATCATTTCGCGCGGCGAAATAATTCAGTAGGGGCGCAACGACGAAGAACATCCCTCCAGATTCACCAACTGTAATGCGAACTTCATTACGACCCGGACAAAATCTCCGCTAATTATGCAAATGCTCCGGAGTCGCGCGGTCGAAGCATTCATGTTTCACGCTGAATACCTCTCGGCCACGCTGCCGCCTACGCTCTCCGCGCCTACCGAACTGCGCGAACTTTGAAAGAACGTTATGGGAAATCTGGATTTTATCGATCGAATACTCGTTCGAACTGTTAACAAGTCGCCATCGTGGTCAACCACGTATCATTGTTCAAATCTATTTCGACTTCTAACTTCTAGCCAGAGATAGAAATAAACAGTTGTCCTCCATTTTTAAAGCAATTCGAACTTCCTTCCGGGTCGTCGCGGAACTTTTATTGAAAGGAACGATACCCTTGGGAACGTCTTCGAACAGTGCTCTCGTGGAACAAATACTTTCGAATCTGTTTATAATAAGTTTATCCTTTCATTCTTTAATTTATCTTGAGGAAATCATAACCAAACTGAGTTTCACTGTAAACACAAGATTAAAGTTTTATTCGCTATTTACAATAATTATTTACATTATTTACATTGGTTACACTCTTACCTGTAAACACAAGAAACGACATTAAAAGCTATTATTGCACAAAGATTTATGTAAGAGTGTGACACTTTATTCAGACAATCCGAATCAATTAGATTTTGTAATAGGCGTCGCTTTTCTCTCTTTTGTCTCCACTCTTATCAGCTGTCAATCCGCCATCTTGTTCTACAGACATGCGCAATACGTATCTAATTCAAAATGAGTTTGAAAAGGAATACGATAAATTTACATAACTTCTATCGTATCTCTTTTACATGTATAATACCTTTGTCGATCGGTCTGTATAACTGTATAATTATTCGTATAAAATTAAGTATATCTTTCGCTGGTTCGATATGATTCCTTTAATGCGAAATATATCGACGTATCCTGTACTCGAAATCAGCGGTCCACGCTTGGCTTTTCGCAGCTCGTATCCATTGGCTCGTATCCAAAACACGAGTCCATCACCCAGTAAATTATTTTGACACGTCCCGGGAATTAAACGTAACACAAAAGTATTACGCTCGATATCGGGCCGCGCGCGGACTCGCGAATCTCGCGGGACCCGAGGTTCGCCCGCCTTTGTTTCTCGCGCGTTGCGCGAAAGCTCTTTCCGCCCGCAAATAAATTAAAAATAACGAATCAGCTTCCTGTGTGGAAAATGTCCTGAAACGTTTCGGAAAAATGCCTGTCGCAAAAGGAAACGTATTTCACAATATATAAAATATCCAAAAAAGAAACTGACAATTCTAATAATAATATTATATAAATAAAATACGACATAGTAAAAACTTTAAACAGGGTACAAGAATTTTCCAGAAAGTCTTTGTCCATGTAGGGCGAAATAAAAATTGCAAAAAGGTTAAACGTATTTTCAGTGCCTGCGTTACTGAAAAACATAAAGCTGCTAAGTAATTCTCGTGTTCGGCAATCGGCCCTTGAAGCGTGTTGAATTTGCATGAGGATCCTCGGTCAATCGATGATTGAAATAATAGTGGAGGCAAGGTAAGTAGTCTTCTTATTGTGTTATTGCAGACCAAATGTTGTCGTAGTTGAACATTCTTGGATGGAGAGCGGTGGCAGAGCAGGTCCCTTCGGTGCTAACATTAGTCCCTTGAACACGTGTTTGCACGGTAAACCTTTTCTGTTTTCTCACACGCAACGGATTCGCGTGCGCCACGACGGGAACAGATTCGCGCCGAGGGTCGCGGCTGGTTTTCCCCTCGATTTTATTTCGACCTCTCTGGAACTTTGTCGTTGATTCGCCCCGGGCCGATTCCTCTTTTTGCCACCGGTTTTTCTCTTTGTCTCCTTTCCGTTTCTTCTGCTACTTTCGTTTCATTCGGTCGGGTTCTACTGGGTCTAGCCGGTGAACTACGGCGCGCGTCGGCATAGCGTCGATCGTCGATCGTCGATCGCCGATATATCGAGCTCCCTTGGCGTTCTACGAGGCTCGATAGTGCACTCTTCTCCAGTTCTGACGAACAGTCACGGTTCGATTCTCTTCTCGTTTCCTGTTCCTCGATGGCCGAGTGGAACAGGCCGTACAGTGGAGAATTTTCCTCTCCCATTTGTCGGCGCTGCTACAAAGACCATATTAGGAGAGGATTTTCACGAGCCCTCTTGATTCGCCGCGCCGTCGTCCGGAAAATGTCACCGGAGTGATTAATTTCCATGCGTTTTCCGCGACCTCGGTACCGATCGAGTTTAATTAAGCACAGCCGCGTAGAAGTCGTTTATTTGTCGAACTTTCGTTGAATAATTCGGTTCGATTGTTTTATTCAGATCATTTCAATCAGCTGGTTTTCTATTACAGTGATCCACGCTAGATAAGGAATCAAAATATACAGGGTGAGTCACCTAACGTTTGCACCTCAAATATCTTTGTTGTTTCTAAAGATACGTAAAATATGGTAAGGACAAATTTGAATGGTACAATGGGGCTGACATGATGCCATAAAAAAATTTTGTTTTTATTTCATTTTTTTTTTAGAGATATCAAGGTCACCTTGACTTTTTTAAATGGAATCACCCATTTTTAAACACCTACAATGATAGTCCATTTCATTAGGAATTCAGTGACAATAATTATTCCAATGTCATTCAAGGTCACAGACAGAGAAAACGTATAAGATTTAGAATATAACTAGCCTCCCGAGGCCTCCCGAGCTTCCTGGCACCTCACGGGGCTAATCTTCTCGCGACGTTTATCATCCAGGCCTCGGCGACATATATAGAGAAATGGATTGGTGCGTATCAAAATAACGGAGGTGTAGGGTTTATGTAGTTTAGGCGACGCAAGTCTTTAGAAACTCGCAATGGAACTTTTCCCGTTAATTTTCATTTGAAAAATAACAAAAACTGGAAAAATAACAAAATGTTTGTGCAAGGTAAGCGAACGAAGGTTTGTACTAGTGGTAGCTAACTGTAAAAATTCCATTTTCGACAGCAGTCATTCGACCTGGAAAATATGATATCCGATTTAAAATCGAAATTATATTTGTCATTCTTAAAAACAAAAAACAAATAGGAAAAAAAACTGGGACACGTGTCCAAAAACTTCTGCGGTAAATGCTAAACGATCGCGTAAAAATCACCGAGCGAAAATGGTAAACGAGCACTGTTCCAAGGGTAATGCATTTAAAGTTTCGAGTGCAGCGTACACATACGAATGTGTAGTACTTCCATTTGGTGTTTACATAGAATGTTCAGTTTTACAAATTTTTCGGTTACATTTTTAGCGGATCATTGTAGTCGGACGCTTTTGATTTCTCGGTGGAAAATATTCCGATGTTAACATTTGTTATATTCTGTCTCGTATCGTCGGTGTATTTGCGATTATTTTACGGTTCGGAATATATTCAAGCTTGCAACCAGGGAAGAGGATGCTCAGACAGAATGCGCATTGAAATTCTACAAAGGACTCGCTACTTAAGAACATTCGTGTAAAGCTTGTTGAAAATAGAATCGGAAAATTTACCGTTTCATTGCGCCTCCTCGCGCGAAGAAACGCGGAGGAACATTTCTCGGTATTTTCAAAACGTCTCTTTACAAAGTGCAAAACGTGCAGCCCAGTTCTGCTGTTACTTCGTCGTCTGCGCCACTTTCAAACCTTCGTGCTCGGTTCGTAAATGTTTTGAGAAGTTTTTCTTTGCATTCAGTAAAATGTGTTACAAGTTTCCGAATATACAAGCTGGCTGTGCGAAAATATTTCCGTTGTTTTGTAACGTGCGGAAGAAAAGCTTGCAACTAAATGTAGACGTTCAACAATTTCCAGGAACACTTCTTTTCTTATCGATTACATTTTGTGGAAAAGCATCGACAGAAAATTTATTGTCCGGGGACTCATTTCCGTATTCCTGTATGCACAACAATTTTTAATTTGCCGCGTACGTTTAACCGCTTACTGTAGTTTATAGCCGGATTTATATTTGATTGTGTTATTTCAGCAAATGTACACACCCGCTATAGACGATTCAGATTTACGCATACTGATTCTACAAACAACGGTATATGCCCGCCTGCAAATAATAGAATTTTTTAACTTGCATTGCGTTCCCCAATTTGATTGATTAAAAAAATATGTGTACAGGATGTCCCAAAAAATATGTACACTGCTTAACGGGACATAACTTTCTGATTTTTCTTTCTTTTCAGGGTGTCATTTTTTTGGGACACCCTGTATATATACACAAGAAAAGTATAGCGTTTGTTTCAATAATAGGGTAAAATCAATAGGGTAAGGGACCTAATTACTGCGCCTATATTAATCACACTTATTTTTAAAGCATAATGAATACTAAAAAAATGTAATATCTCTTTTTTACTATTCATTACGCTTTAAAAGTAGGTATGATTCATATAGTCACAGTAATTGGTACCGTCAGAGTAATAGGGTCCCTTATCCCGTTACCTGAAAAAATTAATAAATTCTTCGGGTTCAATGCTACGCGTTCTAATTTCAAGTAACGACATGCGCGAAATGAATTTATAAAATTGCGTGTTTTACTGTTTCGCGCGACACGCAATTATGAGCGCCGCAAACGCAGAAAATCTGCCCGTAGCTCGCCGGTTAACGACGAACATACTTAACAAGTTTCGCGATTTCAGCGGAACGTATATACACGGGGGCGGATTCGCCCGGTGGTTGTGTCGAAATAAAATTATAGCGCGTCGCCGCTGGACTTTCGAAATGGCTGGTAGCTTCAAATTAAACAACGATCGCGGCGGGCGTGACGAGTCCGGGAAATTTGGCAGATCACAAAAGCCGTTGAACCGCGGGCGCATCATCGTCGTCGAACTTTCGGCGGAGAGTCAATATACACGTCAATGAAGTTGTGTCGGGGAAAGTTTGACGCGACCCGAGAACAAATGGGACGATCGCGCGCGCGCACGCAGAAACTGATACCGGAACACCGGCCGGAAACAAGCGGGTCGAATCGAATTGGAAAACCGAAACACCCGCGCGTTCAGAACTCGCGCATAAAACCGTGTTAATGTCCAGACAAGTAACGCTCCCGCAAGTTCAATTCGGAAAATTTGATTGGTTCCGATCAAAGTTGTTGTTTGCTTAATCGAGTTAACGCTAAACGCCGCGCCGCACAGTGGTGCCAAGGCGGCAAAAAATCCATTTTATAAATTTTCGATTTTTATGAAAAAAAAAATTATTTTTGTATAGCCTAATAGTGCGTGCATGATGTGCCAAAGTCAGATTTTTGAAAAAAAATTTTTTTACGGAAATATACGCATGGTAAATAACCATTTCTTCGCTCCTGGGAATTCATCAGTTTTCAGTGCGATAGTTATGTAATTACTCCGTCTATAATTGAATACTTAGGGGTCTACAAATCATATGGGTTATTGTAAATGGCTTCAACTATTAACTGGCAAAAAAAATTTTCCAAAAAAAGTTGTTTAACATTAAGTAATACGGACTAACCTGAAACACCTTTGCGTTACGCTCATTTTTTATTTATGGAGGAATACAAAAAATCCTTTGAATAGCTTCGATCTGGAACTAATCGTTTTGGCAAGTTATAATATTGATCTAGCTTTGTGCAAAATTTCATGAGGTACTTCGAGATGCTTTCGCCGCAATTTAAGTTTAAATATCAACTTTCGGAATTTCCAAGAATGAATCTCACGGAACTCACGATTATTTGATGTTTCAGGTGAAATTTTTAAGGGATAATAAAAAAAATGTGACATTTATACATATAAAAAAATATTTAATAACAATTTTTTATGTTAAATAAACAAAGTTTTCGTTCACTGGACCATTGTCGCAAAAATGCAACAGGTATTTTTTGGTAGTGCTCCAATGAACGCTATAAAAATAATTTATGTAAGATAAAAAAATTGTTATCAAATATTTTTTTATACATAAAAAATTAATAAATAATATGCACCTCACATTTTTCTTTATTAGAAATATTCCTAAAAAATTTCACCTGGAACATCAAATAATCGTAACTTTCGCACGATTCGCTCTTGGAAATTCTGAAAGTTGATATTTAAACTTAAATTGTGACGAAAGGGTCTGGAAGGGTCTCATGATTTTGTGCACAAAGTTAGATCAATATTACACCTTGCCAAAACGATTAGTTCCAGACCAAAATCTATTAAAGGATTAGTTGTATGTGCTTCCATAAATAAAAAATGGGCAGAAAACAGAGATTTTCGATTAGCCCATATTACTTAATGTTAACAACTTTTTACAAAAATGTTTTCTGCCAAATAAGCGTTGTACCTGCGGCAATCTCTCCACAAATTTTCAAACAAATTCGTTGGATAGTTTCGTTTTTTACAGATTTTTGGCCACTTGGCACCACTGTGCGCCGCGTCGCGCTGTTAGGCGAACGCGCGCGCGGCGTATCTGGTGCGCTTCTAACGGAGGGTCCGGCCAAGTTTCCGCCTTATCGGCGAATCCACGAACCCGCAGCCTCGTGCGACACCGAAAATTGGAGTTTCTGATTAAGAACGCCGGGGTACGTTCCGCGCGAATTAACCATACCAAAACAACAGGCGGGTCTCTCTCCTTGACGACTCGCTCTGCTCGCAAACTACCGGCGACGAGACAGGACGAAAGACGTTCAGGGGCCACTTATCTCTGCCGGCAGGATTTATGAAACGCTCTGTTCCACGAGTACCGGGATAAGAGCCTGAAAGGACGACACAGCCTGAGACCGTAGACACGCTGGATAATGCAAGGATTAGGAAGCTCCTTCGTTCAGATGAAGCTCTCTCTCTCTCTCCCCCCCCCCCCCTCTCTCCCTCTGTTCCAAGATTAAATATCGACGGGAAAAGAGCTGCGATTCAATTAGCGAGTGCGGCTTTCCGATGTCGTTTTAACCTTGTAATTTCATTCTCGTCGCTACGGGTCCGTTTCTTTGACCAATGCCAGCCACGGCGCACTACCACGGTGCTAGTGACCACACTTGCTAGACGTTGTCTCTGCTTAATGTTGGTCAACTTTTTCTAAAATATATTTATTAAGTTCTGGGAACGCTCGGCATTTCAAATGGACTTCAGTCTACTTAAAGTGGATTACTTACCTTTATCCTTGCGGTAGAATCGTAAACCATCTCTCCGGAGATATCGTAGTTTTGGCTCGTTATTACATATATGGGAAAGGGTTAATCGTTACTGATCATTAAGTTCTGAAAATGTCCGCCTTCTGTGGTTTAAGCAACTCTTAAAAATTCCAAGTACTGATTGTAAACAATTACCTCGGAATTCCGCAACGGAGACTGGCGATCATGATTTACAACGTTCGTGTGTAAAACTTTTCACGAGATAACAAGGCAGGTCTCGCAAATTGCTGGCTGAATGATTCCTGATCCCCGAGGGTGGGTGGTATCGAAATAATACAAGGATATCGAACGAGTGTACCGGTACTCGAGAAACCGGATCGATGACTATCATTATGTCTCGTGGCACCGGAGAACGCACAAGCTGGGCGCGCAACTCCACTCTTTATCGCGTTTATGGCTTCATATCGACGACTCGACCGCATGATTATCCGAGCAGCTGGTCTTCGACAGCGGTGTCCTTCCTCGGGATATCGGTATTGCGGTTTAGCGCGAGTTCCGCGAACTGATCGATCATGTTTCGTGTTGTTCGATGCTCTAAACGACGATCATCGCCTGCCCTTCGTTCTTCCTTATTTCGTGTTTTTGTGTTGGTGTCTTTATGTTCGGCAACGATCGGCTGCAATGAATCGTAACCTTTTATGCAGGCCGACTCACATTTTTACCAAGTTGTGCAAATTGCAGACTGTGTAAATTCATATTTTCTACGGGAACGGGTGAGTTCATGCGCTACTTTAATACTGTTACATATCTTGGACTAAATAACCCATTTTCTTTCTTTTTTAGATACTCCTAATTATGATTTCATCTCCGCCGATGTTCATGAAATTATTTCCATTCATTTCGACTTAAGTAAACCAGAATCATTTACTTAATGTAAGACATAAATGGCTGATGCGACTAGTAGGACGAATGGTGGCCATTTTAAAATTCGTATTAGACTTATACGACGAATAGTAGGTACTTTAAAATTCAGATTAGACTAATACGGCGAATAGTAGCCATTTTAAAATTAATATTAGACTAATACGACGAATAGTAGCCATTTTAAAATTAATATTAGACCAATACGACGAATTTTAGCAATTTTAAAATTATATGTATATATACATACATAATTTACATATAAACATAATACATACACACACACACGTTACATCACATTTAAACATAATTTGTATTTTTATCCTGAAAATTTAATCAGAATTGTAGAGGTCGGTAAAAAATCATTGGATGACCGGTCGCATCCTCCTTCTCAGATTATTTCGGAATGAAATGGAAATTTTGTTAGTTTCGTAGAAGCACGTGCGCAACAATCGAGCGCATCGGTTGTTTTGTCGCGCGTTTATGCCGGCCAGGTTGAAGTGCACTCACGGCAATGACGGTAAAGCCAACATTACACGCATGTCAAGCACTAATTAGGTTACACGGCACGTAACACCGTGGGCCGGTTGACACGCGTTTGTTTTGTTGAAACCCATCCCCGTTAACGTGTGTGCGCGCGTGCGACGCGATGGCACGACGTTTCCCACCGCGATATGATAAATCCGTTTATTTCGGCCTTTTATTCTCCCCGTCCGTTCTGTTTCCCTTTTCTGGGTCCGCGGCTTTTACTCCGTGATTAACTACAATCACCTAGTTATCATCGCGATCACGACCGTATAACAGCGTCCTTCCTTGAAACGCGATTCCTCTCGCAATTGCCAGCCGCCCGTACAGCGACCATCCATTTTCGTTCCGTGACAATTTCACCATCGTTCCAACTCTCTGCGCGGCGGTATATTTGGAACTTGTATTTTCGAATTTCGCCCACAGTGGATTCAGTCTTCAAATCTATATATCATCAGAAATAATCCTTAATAATGCTCAAGTTTATATTGCGGCAAAGTTTCACTAACAATTTTTTTCGCGGCGATTTTATTATTAACCCTTAGCGCTCCGCGCGTTTCTCGAGTACTGCCTACCAGCAACTCCGGCAAATTTTTGAAGCGGAGCGCCTGAGATAAAGGAAGTCTTATTTTGAGCGGAAAAGATTACACGTCCTTGTGAATGCATTTGATTTGATTTATTTTATAGATATACATTTTCCTATTGTAAATAAAAGATAAATTTTAAATTTTGTAATTCACCATGGTGTGATATCTTTGGTAACGGTCTCCCATGTGCATTCTGGCTTTACTTGGGCAAGTGTCACAGTATTCACTTGTTTGACGTCTGCCATCCAACTGTTTCCTCTTAGAGCACACAACGAACGAACTCGTAACGAATCTTCGCTTTCACTTTCAATAATTCTCATTCTTCGTCTCTTTGGTAGTATAATTTCGTTACTACTACTCGAAGTGTCAGAATCATAACCAACATTGTCTTCCACAATGTCTTTTAACTCTTCAAAATGAAATACGTCTTCGGTATCACTCAGCTCTAAATGCTCATCATAATACAGTCGGTGTGGAAAGTATTCGTACAGTGACAAATTGAAAGTAAAACTGTGTATATTCATGCCAATAATAAATTTTATGAGGAAAAAATTATTAATAAATATTCTTAGATGTTTGTAGAATAAGTTTTGCGTAAACAAAATTTTATTTCCCTTCAGCATGACAAAAGAATCAACAAAAACAGATAAATGTGCAGAAACAGACGCGTAGAAAATATTCATACAGTCAAATAACAAACGAAAAAACTATGAAAATATACTA
>JAQQRP010000678.1:0-10270 GCA_028454245.1 Halictus quadricinctus
AAAGTACAGGTAAATTAGATAATTGTCTACAGTATGGAAAATCGAGGTTATGAATTTCCGGCTCACTGATGTTTTCCAAATTTCAATGTACGCGGGCTGACGCAAATACGTCCTATGTTACTGGTCCACGTTTATTCCTAAACTTTCTTTGATGTTTAAGGAAACGCGCAAAAGTTTGCTGTCGCTGTTAGAAACGTTGCACCTTTACGAACATGACGTTCTGCTTAACTTTGTCCCACGCTTACTACTACCTCCAGTTAAAAAGAAACTCGTCTATTGATCGCGTGTAGAACTGTATTGGTGAATGCCAAATCCGTCTCTGTATATTCGAAATACTAGAAATACTAAAAATAATAGACATAGAGCTTAGTAGGGAACAGGTTTAGTCTCTGTCGTGCATGCTCCGGTACTGGTAGAGAGAGGATAACACTATTTCCCCTCAATTCGTGCTCCCTCCCCTCATCTGGCGACACTCTCGTCAGAGACGAAACGCGTCAGAAACTTGGGGAAAAGTGGGGGAATAAATCTCAATTTGGCGACACTGGTATGTACGTATTAATGATCATTTTTTTGTTTCATCTAAAATCTATGTGAATTAAAATCCTTGGTAGATGATGTTTTCAGTCTTCAGCATAAAATTGACCTCGAAGTTAGACTTTCTGGACTTAATTCTCTACATTTTCCCAAGTTTGTTAACATTTTTCAGGGAAGTTTTGAATGCAACTTGAAATTAATTTGCGGATTCACATTAACTAGAAAAGGATTAACCAACACACCAGCTGCCGGTTGAAAGATCAGTCCGGGCCCAGGTTTCCTGTTTAATTTCCTGAATCGGGATTCCGATCCTGTAGCATCAGAGTATCTATACGTCCCCTCACCCTAGCAACTTATTGCTTTCTTACAATTTACCATGAAAAAATAATTTTTTACTCTACCTTCAGCTTCGGAAATTAATCTTCAAAAGTTCAAAATTCTGTAAATATCCATAGGTTGGTAATCGTCTACGAAATAGTCATCTCTAGACTCCGGATTTTACGCAGTTTTGACAAAAATGTGTATTTGTAATTTAAAATCGTGATTAAGTCTTTTTTCACTACATTAAAATTGTTAGTGAACAATACAAATTTATATTCTAGTCGTCTCCTTTGAACCTCTAGGTCTTTTTCAGAGTGAAAAATGTTATTTTTTAAATTAAAATTTCGCTCTGTTACTTCATGTTTATACAAACATTTTATTTTTCTAAAATTATTTACCATTCGAATTCGTTCATTTTGGCATGCTCGAAAGCAGATCGTACTTTCACACCAATCTATAAGTTTAAAGTTGGCGTCGGACCTGGCCATTGCGCTACATTTACTGAATAAAGTATTAAATACGATTCACGTTGTCCTCCTTACCCGCGAATAGATGCTATTGATTATCGGCGGTTTTATATCATGAATATGTTAATGCGTCTGGAAGCTTAAAGTAGTTACACAGCCACGTGCAGTGGTAAAATCTGCTTAAGTCAACATTCGTGAGAAAAGTCTGGGTACACCTATAGAATACGTAATCCGATTAACTTTGTCGCCGCTTATTTAATAATACAATTCTGGTATAAGTTTTCTACCATGGAAGCTTGAATATTATCACATGTATTTGCATTGCCAACGGCTAAAGTTCGGTGAAATACTACATCAAATAGTTAATATCAATCTATTTTATCTATATTTATTTTATTCTAGACACACATCAAAATTTGTGAAAATATGTTTCATTTGATGAAACTTCGCTTACTATTTAAAATAATAGTTCACTTGAACTATACGAGAAAGATTATGCAGAATAATACTGCTAAAAATTTTGCAAGTTTTGTGTATATAATTTTTTCATATTATTATAACAGAAATATTCGAGATGACTAAATCTATTGGTCCACCTTCTATTATCTTATCAACGTTGATTAAAATTTATGACAACTTGTTGCTAAGAAACAGGAATCTGTACTACTAACTGTCCGTGTTTTTCGTTAATAGCTCCTCAACATAGCCGCGGAGAATATTTTCGCAAAGGAAAAAGTTACTTCGAATGATCTCACGAAATCATCCGTTTCAAGGACATACAAAATTTTGGGACACACGGTATAATCTTTGAAAGCTTCATGGATATTTCAAAGGTTCCGCTCGATAATAACGAGGGCCGTCGCCGGGGAGTAAGGAATACAAATTTCAGACGTTCAAAATACCGTAGAAGTCACGTTCGTCTCATAAACTAAACCCCACATCGCCTTCGGCAAAACCGTCAATAATGATTCATCGTTAGCCAGTTACGATATCGACAATTATTTATCGGCACCAAGGTTTGTCGAGGTCGACTGCTCTGGGGCTACGGTTCGGACTCACCGAGCCATAAATGCGATCTGCGCAAGGATAAAATTTTAGTTATGTAGTTTCGCGGTGACCCTTTTAGAGTATTGTCATTGATACTATACGTATATTCGATATGACATGATTTCTCGTGCGTAACACGGGTCAAATAACTCATATACCTATATAGAGTCAAACATCCCGTTAAATATAATTTACCGTGGCTTCATGTAAATAGAATTTCTGATAGATATGCATATGTGTTACCTTTCGGTAGTGGTGTGCGGGTACCCGAGATTTCGGGTTCGGGTCGGACTTGCATCATATGAATGCTCGGGCAGCCCGACTCGAGTACCCCTTTGGCTGTCGTGAATAGTACATTCTCGTATATATGACTTAGAATATAATCATTGTCAATGTTTAATGCTTAACAAGGCTTAACTTCACATCTAGGACCCAGGAATTTTTAACTATTTCTTATACAATTCTGTAGATTTTGACGAGAAAATTCCAAAAATCCAAGTTTTAATGTTAGGAATTCACTGGTTCAAAAGTTATGCATGTTTAAAGTTGACCGATTTCAAGCATTTCTGACAAGCGAGCCTCACAGCCGGTCCTCTCACGTTGTCCTCATTTTCGGACAACCCGCCATTTTCTAGTCGCCCGGCTTCTCAAAAACCCGAGCCGAGGACTCGGGTTCCTGTAATTTCAGGAACTCGCACATCCCTAGCGAAAGGAATTTAACTCTTGTGCAGAAGATTTTTCGTTAAAAGCACTATTTTCAAGCCTTTCTTTTGAATTTTTCGAAATTTAAATAAAAAATGTTTTATTACGTACTTTATCATTCAGTGTTCGAGTTTCAATTTGACATTGTTTGTACACAAAATAAATACGCAAACGTTTCAAGACGAATGGGAGTAGTATGCACAAATGTTTTCATCTTGTTTGATTTGTCTCGTATTATTGTTCTAAAAAGTGTTAAAAGACCACTTTATTGATATTGAATAATTGAATCTAACTTTGAAGTTTTATGGCTTTCAATCTGGAAATGGGCCATTCAAACAATGCTAACTACCATGCTGTCCGAAACGATACTACAGTCTTAAATGGTATAGTATCCAGTACGAAATTACAAAGCTGTTTTATTAGGTACTTTTTGTTGCTCTATAACGTGCGCTTGCCCAGTTAGGAAGGATACGTTATAGACCATGCAGATTAAAGATAAACGCAACTACTATAGATAAATCGATTTTTGTTAACACAGAAAATTAACCAGTAAAAATGGATTTCTTACCTGTTCTGTCTCGTTAGATCCATTAAACACGCATAACTTTCGATCCAGTGAATTCCTCGTCTTGAAACTTCGATTTCTGGCATTTCCTCGACAAGATGTACAGGATTATACAGTAAAAAGTTAAAAATTTCTGAGTTGCCAAGGTGAAGTCAAAGCCAATCATCTAATTTGTATTGCAGACAACGCCTGGTTTATTCAATAATAATACAAGTGTTCTATATTAGTAACACATTGGTTGCTCAATTAGCGTTCATGAAGCATCCACGGGATGAAAACAGCCTTTGAAATAAATTGTAAACCGATATTTACACTGCCTGTGCAATTGATCAAATTACAGAACAGTTTCACAGCAAATTGATTTTCCGATGCGAACAGATACTGATACTGACTCGTCAAGTCAATATTTAGATAACTAACAGTCCTCTGTTTGTATGCATTTTGTTGCAGATCACTGAGCGGTGATTACAAGTATTTTCATTTCGAACACGATAATTTTGACGAGTGAACATTTCTTTTACGCGTTTGATATTCAATTTAAGCAGTTCCAGCCGTAAGTAATTCCCAGGTCTGTATGAATGGCCGACACTTCATCGGCCAGACGTGTTTCGCCCTATTTTTCTTCTTATTTCTTAAACGATCCCCGGCTAATTAGCTGAATCTGTGTAATAGGTAGAAGTATTAAGGTGGCCGGCAGGCATTTGGCCTTGACTGTCACGCTATGTTACGCTGTGCCTTTTTTTCTAGACATTTTACGTCTTAAATAAGTAAGTAATCAATTAAAAATGCATACCACCGTGTTTGTACATGTCTTTGCTACGTTTTTTTTCGATACGAACATTAAATCTCTCGAAATTAAGAGAATCTCTCTGCGGCAGCCATCTTGTGACGTCATACTTGCTTCAGAAAGCGAGTTTTCTGCCGAATATTACAAATTACTCCACGATGAGGTAGAAATTCGCAATTTGGACTCTGAACAGACGTAGATTGGACTTTTAGGAAACATAATTGACCACTTTTAAACTGCTCATTGCAATATTGAAGCGTCAATTTGTCAAGATTTTGACCCTTGCAAGTTCATATATGTATATTGCAGAGAGATTCTCTTAATTTCGAGAGATTTAGTGTTCATATCGAAAAAAAGACTCTGGACAGACGTAGCAAAGACATGTACAAACACGGTGGTATGCATTTTTAATTGATTACTTACTTATTTAAGACGTAAAATGTCTAGAAAAGAAGGCACAGCGTAACATAGCGTGACAGTCAAGGCCAAATGTCTGCCGGCCCCTGTAATAAGAAACAGCGTGCTGTTCTCAAAAAGTCAGCCGACCACGACGCGTCGGGATTTTACGTCGAATACGTTCATCGAGACTTTTGCCATTCGTTCGGATTGAAGCACGTCGAATCATAAAATGGAAATACGTGACTGGCGTCCCGACGCCGGAATCTAATTACTGCTCGGCGGTGAAGAGGGAGAGAGAGAGAGAGAGAGAGAGAGAGAGAGAGAGAGAGAGAGAGAGAGAGAGAGAGAGCCGAGCCTTACCTTTGCCAGCGTTGCCTTTAACATTATTCAAATTTAATTGTGGTATCATTTTCCGATCTGTCATGGGTCTCCCTCGCATGCTACCTTCTACGCTCGCCAGCAGATGGACAATTAGACATTACCTTTCCCGCTACTACCTTACCCGTCACCGATCTGCTCAGGGCGTCCTAAAAATGTACTTTCTTGAAAGGGACGATTCCTGAGGTAGTTTGGAGTAACTTTTTCCTTTGCGAAAATGTTCTCCGCAGCTTTGTTATGGAGTAATTGGCGAAAAACACGGACCAATCAGAGTGCGGCTATGGCGGACAGATTCTGGCCCGGCCAATGGCAACTCCGCGCTCAGCGGGACTTGTCACTAACCTGGAATTCGTCCGCTATTGCCGCGCCCTGATTGGTCCGTGTTTTTCGTTAATATTTCCTTAACCAAGCCGTGGGGAACATTTTCCGTTTCAAGGAATTATCCGTTTCAAGGAAGTACATTTTTGGGACATCCTGTGTACAGGGTGACCGGTTTTAATTTATAAATGCAAATGACTCGTACGCTATGTACTATGGAAAATAAAGTTCAGATAAGAAGTGTATGGTTTCGGAAGGGCCACAGTCTAGTGTAAATAATTTTTCTGTACATGAACGCGTAGAGGTCATACGAAGGTGACGTACGTTTTATTTTTTTAAATGGAATCGTATATTTTTTAATGCACTGATCGATGCAGTTCTATTATCTATTTCTATTAGCTAGTTCTATTATGTATGTTGAGAAATTATGGGTTTAGGAGAAGTTTTGTCCAGAACATTGGAAAATAATTTGGAAAGTCATGCTCGCACAAGTTAATAGTTTTTAAGTGCAAACAGAGCTCCGTATTATTGAATTCTATCTAAATGAAAATATTGTACTTCTCTGTACAGTCAAAATGGTAGCACACATGTTGTGCGCATTCGGGCAGAAACGACTGAAACAAATGGATTTGATGGAATATGGCTTCTAAAAAAATTGTTGATGGGAATCGAGCTAGAAATTATTTGCAAATGTTCGAAAACAAAATAATTCCGTTTCATTATTTAGAATGTAAAAAAAATTATAGTAAGTAAAACATAAAGGCGGTTTCAAAAAATGTTAAACATTATGTGCCATTATTATACCTATCTAGAATTTGTACTTTTTTTTATCATACAATTAAAATTTAACAAATACACATTGTGCTGTTCTTTGATATGGAAATGTATTCAATTTTCAGTACAATTTTGGTAGTTTACGTTATTTTCTAAATCAGGTTGTAATTACGGGTATAATTACTGACAAACTACGTAGCAACACTCATTAAAGGTGCTGCTCTAGATTCCGTAGGAAATACAAAAATGATTTATTCGGCACAATTAAATTATGGAAAGAAAAATGCAACATCAAGAACCATCTAAATGACATTCTTTCGTTGACCTACTTTAGCAAGGCGTAATTTATTTTGGTAATGCGTTAAAAATGCTAAACCGGATAATACTACTGGAAATATATGCAGTCGCTAATGTCCAAAATAGTCGATGCCATCTTAAACGTTTGGAAAAAGAAGCGAAAAATTTCTGACCTAAAACAGTATTTACATATACATATACTGCAATTATAAAGCAGTAAAGTTTCCAAGTATTGGTCAAACGTTAGGAACAATGTTACAGAAATATAAATGCATGAATGAGGTGAACACGATAGAAAACTTCAGAGTAAAACAAAAGTTAGTATATTTGTTATAATAATACCAAATATCGTTAGTTTGCAAAGTACGAAGCATTGAGATCGTCGTTCAGAAGAAAAAGTGAACTGTGCCCACTACACGCAGATTTCTTGGTGAAACGTGTTTCATTCCGGCTATGTTCGAAAATCCGCGAACATCGCGGATTATGGGAGGCTGCCAATCGATTTTCCATAGAAATGCTATTAGATCGCACGTACGCGGCCGTTTCGCGTGTCTTTGGAATAATTAACCAGACAACAATGAGATTATACAGAATCTCGCTAACTCTTGCAGTTGCGTTGTTATTTGTCAGGGAACGCTTACGCCACGCTAATCCCTGACTACTACACGTCTCCGGGTTATACCTATTTACTGCTTGATCCCCCTTTATGTTTGTGTACGTGTGAAACTGTACATTTTTGCACAGTGTGTGGCGCATTAGCTTCATAATTTATGATATCTGTGTAAGAATGTTTATATCACCGTTTGTATTACTCATATGTTTACCTGTTATTGATTTGTACTGTTATATATAATTTTATTGATTTATGCGTTGCGTTAGCATTTTGTTAAATTGATGTTACCATGAGTTTTAGTTAAATAAACAGTTTCCTCTGAGTGAGCAAAGGACATTGACGCGTCAAGCCTCCTTACATCTGTTAGGTGTACAAATGAATTCATGGCCTTTACAATTCACCTAATTTTTTAAAGGAAATTAATCACTATTTCTGCACATCATTCTCAATAAGTGAAATTATTAATAATTATGCCTTTTTTAAAATATATGCTGCGCAAATTCAACGCGTTTAAAACAAACACTAGATCGTTTTTGTAAAGATTTACAGAGTGCAAATCAAATATATTATACATATTAGAAGAAATATTATCGTTCCTAACTACTTCCTAGGGGATTAGAAAACAGCAAAAGCATATGAAAGAAATGTCCCGTTCATTATTTAATGTAAAATTAAATTACACTAAAAGTTACAAAAAGATTGATTAAAAAAAAAAGATAAGATAGAATTGTAATTTTGTCCAAGATGTATAAAACCAGAATTATTGTATTTAAAAACCAAAATGCAGGCATTAAAAAAACTGGCTATTATTAGCTATGTCTGTTCGGAAGTCTAATCAAATCAATTAAATTCTACTGCAAAATCGAAGCAGGTAGAGTAAAGTCTTGATCTAACAAGGCAAGTTATCAAACCCGTAAATTCAAAAAATTATGAAACTTCGCACACAAGTAGAGTAAGTTATGCCTAACACAACCCTCCTTTTTTCTTCGCGCTGCTTCTCGCATTAAAGGGGTGAAATCAGCCCTTGAAAAATTTCCATATTTTCATTTTCGTGAAATATATCAACAACAACAAATGATATTAAAAAAAAAGTTGCAGCGAAAGTTGCATGGTATTATAGTGTCTACCAAACTGTCTAAAAAATTTTTTTTTAAATTCATTTTTCTTAAGAAACACTTCCCTTCCCACATCACCTTTAAAAAAAAAATGGTTAAACTATACGTGCTAAAATACCTCTGGGCACCCTCTTTCCGTACCTGTAAACGATTATTGTAATACAATATTTGTTTAATGTATATAACTGTAATTATTAAATTCAATGTCTACTTCGACAGCAGTACGCCAGAAATTTACATTTATTTTCAGTTCGTGTGCATGAAAATGATCAGTATCAAATTTATTTATAACATTGCAACAATATTCATTAATAAAATTAATATTTAAACATTTGCATCTGTTTTTGTATGCAAGGTGTCCCACGCTATAGAGACAAGCTATATCTTTAAAACGCTTAAAAATAGAAAAAAAAAGATATTAGGTGAAGTTAAATGATATAGAATGGAGGATGTCTAGATATTGGTTTTATGATAATATTAGATTTTATAAAAATTTCAAATTATACTTATTTCGCAATACAGTAGATTTCCGTACAATGCGATAAAAAACTGTTTAAAAATAATACTGCTGTATATAGTATACACATGTACTTAATGTATATGTATTTAATGTGGCAGTAAGTGTGCATACAGTAAATATACAAAAACTTGTTTAAAACAAGTGAAACAGACCGCAAATTTACTGCTGTAGAAGATGCGTATATACTACTATAATATTTTACAAAACTGAAGTGAAATGGACATGATCAGCTGCAGCATTGATGGCAAACTCAATAATTCAGAGAACAAAAATCTTCGTTCGAATCTGACGCGACATGTGCGTGCTCAACCAATGGCAGCTTATTGCAATTAATCTCGTATCTCGTCCTCGCTGTATCGAATTCACGACATACATATACGATGCACGGAGCATGGAGTAAAACATCGAACAAATTGACGAGTAAGGAAAAAATATTAAAACCGATTAATTAACAAGACCGGCAACACGCATTCGTCATTAGTGGCGGTCAAATAGATTATGAATATATCCCGAGAATCAGAGGGGTTTGATTCGCCCGTTGAAGCAGGATCGAATCGCAGCTAGAACGCGGGATCGGTGCAATTAACTCCCCGGAAACGAGATTACTCGGAATTTAGCGCCCCTATCAGCCGGAATATCGCTTGTCAGTACAGCATCGCCTGCCTAATTGTACGCGGCTGGCTTAAAATTTGTTAGAATCCGAGGTGACAAGGCTTTGATGAGCAAAATGAGAACGTCACCGCAAAATGAATGGCAGGAAATTAAAACAGCTTTCCTATTTACCGGGGGGTTTCGTCTTTCATTAGGCGGCGCTGATGCCCTGCCTCAAAAGAGACGCGTGCGACCGTCACAAAGCAGAAATTTCGAGAAGCGCCGCTGGTTAACGCGTGTTATAACTTTCCGGCAGATTCGGACAAATTATTTCGTTGGATCGGAAGCGGGATACACGATCGAATCTGGACAACTGGTTTGCGATAAAAATTTAAATGTGGCCTCGGAAATTTAAACGTGGTATCGGAAATTTAAACGTAATCTCCGGGAATTTTAAAACTTACAAGGGAACATATTCAAGTCACACAGGCCGATGTTTAAACAAATGATGATATTAGAAATCTGTCTCCTCGGACCTATTCCTTATAAAAAGGTACACAACTTTTTCATTCCAAACCATTTCTAATAGTGTCCAAGATATTCAATGAAAAATATTTTTGATCTCCTGAGGGCTGCTTTCACACCTTCAATGTGGACGATAGTTGATAAAACAACGTTGAATATTTTTCTAAGAACTACTTCTCACGAAAGTGTCATTAAAATCAGCTTGTGTAACTTATGTTCCCTTGTTAGTACAGTAACACTTAAATCAGCTAAATCTATTAGGTTGGCAAGAAAGTAATTTCGGTATTTTTAGGTGAAATAAAATCCAATTTTTTTAT
>JAQQRP010000679.1:0-10261 GCA_028454245.1 Halictus quadricinctus
TCGATTGAGATATGCGTGCTCACGGTCGGGGACAACATTAAGTGGACAGCCTTTCATAATTTATAACCTTCTTTCAAATTGGACCAATCGACTTTCGATTTTCTTTTCCGATATTAGAAAGATTAGTTGTCGCGAAACTTTGTAAATTCGTTCTGCGAAAACGTTCTTTTATCCCCCTGTAATATTATTTCCTTCATAGATGATTGTAACGTCATTCTGAATAATTTCCTAGAAGATAGAAGAAGAAAATAGATATCTTTATGGTGTACGTACAGGGTGTCTCGCCATTGATTTTCTCGCAATTGTTAATCGTAGCGAAAAATGTTTCAGAGGACGTATGGAGGTGGAATGAAGGTTAATTTTGTTTCTTCAAATGGAATGGAGTATTGTTTAATATATCAATCGATGTACCAGCACATTCGTTATAAAAGTTGTATAAAACACTGTAATTTCGTTAAAAACTTGACTTCACTTTTTCGTTATTGATAACTAGACTGCGGATTTTATGCATTTATAACAAAAGCATGAGTAGTTGCAATTTGAAGCAATGAAGAGATTACGAATATTTAAGAATATTAATGTGTTCGTGTCAGCTTTTTGAAATTTCTAAAAGAAAAAAGGAATTTTTACTTGGTCCCTGTAGCTTGTAAATCAGGCGAACAATTTCTATTTTGCATGAAGGTCCGCAATCTGTTGATAACAGAAGAGTAAAATTATGTTTGAGATCTCCGTCAATAGTCCGACTCGGTATTGCGCCGGGGAAGGGTTAATTGAGAAGTGAACATCCTCCAAACCCTATGAAAATGGTGGATGCACATTCTAAGGATGATAAATCTAAAGAAACCAATAAAGCTGTCAAGGGTGCAATACCGCGATGCAGAATCAACGGGCACAGCGCTGTACAGGACCTAGCAGCGTGACACGAGAGCCGTGCATGTTATCGGCGACTAATTTATGGGATATTAATTGCGTTTCATAGACTCGCGAATTCGGTTAAACCGTGACGGGACGGGTGTGGCGAAACGACTGGAACGAGGACGGGAAGCTGATGGCGGTACAGAGAGCGAAAGGGTGGCGCGCGAGAGAGGGAGAGAGAGAGAGAGAGAGGAGGCTGGAGAGAGTGGTAACACACGCGCTAACCGGTAATCCACTTTGAGTCTGAAATATAGAGCATAAATTCCGGGCTCTATCAAAGGACGGCTGCGAAAATTTAAGGCCCCGATAAATTAGCATGCTAACGAGGGGCGGTGGTAGAGGAAAAGGGTGTAGAATTGGATGGAGGGATTGTGGGAGACACAGGCAGAAAGAGAGAGAGAAACTTTCGTATTTATCCATAGCGATCCGGTCTCGGTCTGGTCGTTCGAGCAGCTTTTCCTGCGATAGTAATCAAGCAAAATATTGTGGCAATGGCCGCCGGGCATTTCTGTCGAGGTTCTTGACTCTCTGCAGAGCAGATCGTAGGCCCGTCGGTACCGGTACCTTGGGAGATCGGCGGACCTTCTTTTTCCCGTTCTCCCTTCCTGACTTATCTTTCAGTATCCGCCCCCTCCTACCACCCTTCTCTCCCTTCCTGCCCCCACCACTCCGATCATCTTCCGCTTCTCATGAGCTCGGTCGTGAATAACTCGATGCTTTCGTTACTTACAACCGAAACAAAGAGGAAAAGAGAGCCGGACACCTCTGTCTCTCTCTCTCATTCTCGCCGGGTGGTAGGTGAACAAAGACAAGCGCCGGGAGACGAAAGAGGGCAGATCCCGTGGTAGATTAAGTTAAAAAGGGTTGGAGGAAAGAAGGTGGGGGATCAGATGGGGGGTAGGGCTAACGAGGAGAAAAAGGTCGAAAAGACGAACGCGACAAGGAGAAGACGAAGTAGAAAGGTTAGCCGGTTATCCGATTCTATGCCAGCATGTTAGCTGTCACGGTTCAACTACCATGGCTAAAAGTTAGGAGAAACTTCCTAATGTATGTGGGAGACTCGGTCGACCGGTGGCTCGCATCCGCACAGTATGACCGGGCGGTCCAGGTCGTGGCCTGGCGACTCTCCCTTCCTACCTTACTTCCTTGAGAGAGAGAGAGAGAGAGACTCTCTCAGTATCTCGTGTGCAGATAGCAGCTAAGTCTCCCCTCTCTGTCTCTCTCTCTCTCTCTCTCTCTCTCTTTCTCCGAGGCCTTTTGTCTAGGCTCTCTCCTCACCTACGCTCACACGAGCCAGAACACCTACTCCAGAGGAGAGTAGGTACCCGTACGCGTGTTCGATCGTGGCGTGCGCGCGTCCAATCGGTAACCTCCTAACCCTGTTCGATCGTACCCTACAACGGGTACGGGTACGGGCACGGACGCGCAGCTTCTCGCACGCTTTACGAGCATATGCGGTTAAATCCGACCGCCCCGGGGGGCCCGACAGAGATAACAGCAAGCCTCGGTTACGTAACTGATATCACTGGTAAATACGTGTTAATGACTTACCGGTAGTCCCTGCTATTCCATTAACGCGCGCGCCGTACACAAAAATTGTCCCACTGGAACATTCTTTCGCGATTTTACACCTGTTTTCGGTGCGAGTTTTCGTTTTTTAAATTGTATGTGAAATACCAGAGATTTATTACGCTCCTGCGTAATATGAAGTTCCCCAAAATTAATGACTAAAGTGAGTACTAGACTGCGGATCTTTGTGCAAAATAAAAATTGTTTGCAATGAACAGGAGCCAAACAAAGGCCCTATTTTTTCTTGAATTGTTTTAATAAGCTGGAACTAACGATGTTCTTTTCGAGAGAAACCATGTATTTTCGATATTTGTCAACAACACTGGTCTTGCCAGCGTCGTTTATCGTCAAGGAGCTTCGTGGCCCCTCACGGAGTATACCCCGCGATTGTGGGGATAGTTCCGCGACGTTTATCATCCAGGCCTTGACGACATATATAGAGAATTCACTGTATTGAGTTTTTCACCTGTCACGTCGTGCGAGATAGCCTTAGGCAGAAATGAATGATGGTTGGCGCAAATAGAAGCATCAAACTTTCAAAAGAGTCTAGGTTTATTGTTGTACTATTTCTTTTAACGAAACCATCACTGTGTAAACATCGATAGAGTAAAATAATAATAGAACTAAACGCATCAACACTGCGTCAAAACGACAGGTTCTAAAATTTTGAATTTACGACTATTGAGATTCTAAAGATGAGGAATTATTCAACAAATTTATTAAAATCCCTAACAATTTGGACAGACACATTCTTGTCATACAGTCAGTTTCAGTGCTCTGTGAACCTAGTGTGAAAAACAGTCTCTCAAAAATAGCGAGTAAGTGATGTCCGTATCGTGGAACCATTAAACAAAATTCGTATAATCTTAACATAATGGTACACCCAGTATAGCCGGGAACACGGTTCCCTGATCAATCGTAGGGCCCGCGTTTTCTCGGGACGATGTACAGCTCGGATACTGGAAGTTCAGCCGACTACTGTTATCACTATCGGCACGAAGGGAGACACACACAGATTGTGTCCGTTCGCGGGATGAGAGGCATAGTCGAGGAGCTATTGCGCAAAGGCTTCTTCTTAGCGACTGACGGTTATCGTTCTATTGGATCTAAGCACGTGTTTAGCCGGCGCTCGGGTCCTTTCCGCTGATTGCCCGATAATGAATGCAGGTGTTTGCGGTCCTATATTCCGGCCTGGTATCGGCCGCTCATGGGAGACAATGTAGCCGAACGAGATGCCACCGGTTCTGCGAAAAGAGACACACATGGCTCTCCGCGCGTATGTATATGTACCCCGGCTTCGAGAGAGCCTATCTCGGTGTCCTAAATAACCGACCGTTTTGGGACCCGTTACTCGCGAACGCGTCCCCGCATAGTCTTTGCACGGCGATTTTCTACGCCGCGCCGATCTTTCGTACATACCGCGCGCGTATCTAATATTCACGGTAACTTGTCGACAAGACTCCGTATGATAATAGCGAGCGATTAGATTGTTTGACAAGCAAGTGTTACAAGCGGCCCGCGGGTCGTGACATGCAGTCCTCGCGCTCCTTGGCTTTGCTGACTTACTTGGGACCTCCTTTGCGCCTCGACGTTTCTCCTCTATACGGTTGTTATCTCCATACTTCTCTGCCGACTCCTCACGACTCAACCGTATCCACCAACCCCGTATTCAATTCAGGTGCGCGCAACCTACGGGAACCTTATAGAACGCCGCCAACCGAGATACTACGGCTGCGTAGATGTGTACTTCCGAACAGTTTATGCAACGCTTAGGACCGAGATTATTGCTGCATACAACGTGCCGGCGGACGTCCTTCGTAGAATTGAAAACGCGATCTTTCCCATTGATTAATTTGAAGGAACTGGGTTATCGAAGGCGAATGCCTTAGAATAAGTATTCACACATCAGGTTTCGTGACTGAGTTGTTTATTACTTTCGTCGCGGTAGCGCGGATCTAACTGCAACAACTGTACTCTGAAACGGACTCGACTGAAGCTATGGCTCGCGGAGAATCGGCTGTGTCTTCTTTTTCGCGTCGGTAGTCTGTCTTATATCTTGGAGACGCTCGTCGACTGATTGGTGGAAGTCCTTTCGAGGAACTTCCACCAATCCGTGCATTTTGCATAACACGGCCAAGTTCCACGCCCCTCGTGCGTGAGAAGGGTGAGCGCGTCGTTTCGTTGAAAATCTAATTTCGGTGATGCAGCGGGGTGTATTCCGGGCCCAGTGCTAAGTGCGGTACGTGGCTGCTGGCTTACGTCAACGGGCCCAGCTTTCCCGGGTGATAGAAACCAGGCACGCGTCGCTGGGACACTCTAGGCTGGAGACCCTTCGACAACCCAAAATTTATGGCGTCCACTTGCGCTATTGAGTTCGTCGCTAGGAACTACAAGGACACGTCTGTCCGCTAAGTGGCCAAAAACGCTAAAAATGTTTTCTCACAAATAGCGTCTTATGCTGTGCAAACCATAAATCTTTCTTGGTGCTGGTGCGCTGAAGATTTCTCTTCCGGCGCCCAGCTAGCCGCTACAAATTGATCGGGGACATCGATTAACCGAACCTCTGATATCTGACGTTGATTTTGAAGAAACACGGTCCGAAGGAAAAAGATATGTATGTATAGAGGGTGTTCCATTTGAACCTTCACACCCAATTATTTTCCAAACTATAGCTCGTTGGTGTCACCTTATGGTGGTACTAAATCTTCTCTAGGTCAACGTGATTCCGTCTAGCAGCTAAATTTTGAACGACATGAAATGACCTTGAGTGACCTTGGAAGACGACGAGGAGTTAGGAAGACTTTAAGAGTTAATTAAATCCACCAAAGGTGTTACGTTTTCGTCAGGCAGACGTAGGGATTAAGATGCAAGTGGTCGAATACTTTTGAGCGAAGGTGTACATTTGTAACAGAAGATTCATGATTATTGTTCGTTTGCGAAAGGAGATTTATTTTATTTCTCCGGAGATTTTGCAAACTGCTGCACTTCCCCGTAATATTTCCGTGGAACGTACCACTCACGATTTGACGGCAAATCGATTCGACCGGGAACAGTTTCGGAACAACTTAACAGCGATCATGATAACAGCGATAGTTCAGTCTTCCCGGAGAAGATATGTCCGCCATTAATTCACGATCCCGAGGAATTTTTTTGCGTGAGGCTACTGGCTTCGCAGTTCCCGAGGAAACTGCGATACTCCCTCTCAATGACGAATCGTATGATATTACGAAACTGGAAAAAATGACGACGGAAACATGGAAGTGGTAAATCATCCGGCGCCAAATAACACATCTGTGTACTGATGATATCATCGATAAACTTGCACACATTAGGCTTAGGAACAAGATGGAATCTGTGGGAGAAGACGATAAGAGAGGGAAAGAGAGAGAGAGAGGGAGAGAGGGAGAGGGATGGAGAGGGAGAATCGTAATACAATCCCGTATCCAGATAATCGTTCGGAGTCCTATATTCTAAGAAGCTCTGCTGAAGAAGACAAATAAAAGACCCGTGGAAAGGTGAAACGGGAAAACTTCATCTGAACTTCGGATTTTTCTTCCCCGGCTAAATTTCACGGCCGAGATGAAAAATCCTTGCGTGTCACAGATGGAAATAGAAGCAGACGTTTCCAGGAATTTGCAATTTTATTTCTAATTTTTTGCCTACCTCTGATTCATATACTTCCGCTGATTTCGGCAGAATGTTACCACTGCGCACGCAAAAAATTAGTCCGCGCAAGGAAAAAATTATTCGATCAAACAAATCAAGTGTCTGCCATTGCAATTACATTTCCCATGTGGAAAATATTTCCAGCAACTATAGAAGCAAGTGCGACGACAACATAAAGAAAATATTAATATAAAGTTGACTTGTTTATAAAAATTCACTTCCAATTATTCATAACATTCTTGTGTCTATTATTATTACCACCGTTAAAAATATTAAAAAGTGTGCTTTGCAATTCTATTCAAATTTTATTTATAAGTTTCGCCCGGAAGTAAACCATTTATTATTTTATATTTGATAAAAGGGCAAAAGAATTCATTAGTTTATCAATACTTTTCCAGGATACCATTATACCAGATTTGTCGAGTATCTTTAATTTATGATAAATCATACGACAATCTTATGTGCGATTTTGATCGACTATCTTGTGTCAGACACTTCATACGCAACCTAACAATTTTAGAACAACGACGTAGTTTTACTATACCAATTCAGACGCTATTGTCGCATAATATTTTCCCGGGAAAGACATGTTTCGCGCGATAAAGTTAACAAATGTAGCCTCCGTTTTACGACGGATTGTAAAGCAATAAAAATTGCGTGATTCCCAGCGAGCAGAGCGCGGAATGCGTTTTCAATAGATCTCAATAGTCTCGCCGCGATATATCCAGCAAACGTGGCCATAAAAAATCGAGACTCACCCCCACCCCTATAAATGTTTTCCATCCATCGCTCCATTTTTTCCTTTCCGCAGACGTGCGCTCGCAGGAAAAGGTAAAGGCGAGAAGTGAAACGACAAAGGATCTTCTGCAGGATTTATTCCCGCTTTCCATGAAACCTTCAGATGCAGAAAATGTGTACCGATCCACGCACACACACACAATCGTGGCACGTGCGAGAATACCTTGGAGGTTAGGTATTGTCAGCGAAGCTTAAAAATGCTTACGTGTCTTAAATACTGCGGATTCTTGTACTCTGCGCTCTGAGAAATCCACTCACCTGGAACAGAAAATATTAGGAATAATTTAGCAAGAATGCTGGGTCGACAGGCTGGAAAATCCTGCTTAATCAATGCTAGGAAATCGTGTGCACTGTGCCGGTATTTGCAAAGAAATTTCTACAATTACTGGAAATTGTGTTCGTAGGCTAAAATGATAATTCTTTTCTGAAAAGGAAATATATTTATTTCTAGATATTTAATAAGTAGTCTGTGAATTTTTATGCGCAATAAAAATTGTAGGCATTCATTGCGAGACATTCATAGACATTTATATCTTTTCTCGACAATTCTAGTGAGTTGTGAATCTGGTAGTCTATCAATCAGCAAATATCGAGGGGTGGTTATACCCATATAAGGGGGTAAAATCTGCCCCCAAACCAAATTGATCTTTCTTCACCCCATTCGGAGATCAAGAGCCCCCAAAGAAAACCCTCTGTGGCAATTTTCAAGACGATATCTCTACCACAAGGGTAGTTATAGGGTGAACAGAGATTAATGAATTATCCTCCATTCCTTCTATTCTGATTAACCAAAAATTACGAAAAAATTCGTAGACATTCTATCTGACAGTACACACGACTGTGAATTTTATCCGAATTTTACACTGTAAAAATTTAAAAAATTCCAGAAGCTTAAAATTCGGTTTGGGATACACAGGATTCCTTATGTGGCTACACCTTTCGTATGGAAACTCTGGCAACGATTTTATGCGCAGTATGGAAGTGAAAAATCTTAAAAATAATTTAGTTAACGGTCACGTTGATCGTATATTTATTTTTCTTTCGTGGTTTGAAATCGTTAAAATCGTCGAGTGTTCCAAGTTGCCGCATCAAGCACATTATGCAAAGCGAATCTAATTTCTGTCGACGGAATTCAGCGTTTAATAATCTCCCCGGTAAGAGTATTATTTCCCGTGCAATTTTAAAACCACGCATAATAGAAGGGTAATCAGATTCTTTCGCCGGCCATTACTTCGCGCCGAAATTACACGGAAGTGCTAACGAACTCGTAACTCGATAAATACATTACGGAAGTTTAAGCGGATTGCTAACTTTCCTTGGGAATCCTTCGAGTTTGTTTTTTCTCTGCAGCATTGAAAAAACAAAGAGAGAGAGAGAGAGAGAGAGAAAAAAAAAGGGGGGGAAATATTATACATAGACCGGGGGTAATCGCATCTTCCGGGATGGCGTGAAACGCCGTACTCCGCGAGCGAAAACGTCGAGGCCTGTATAACGTAAACGAAATATTTTGCAAGTAACGCTACAAATAACCCCGGACGTAGGAGTTAAATGAACCGACGCCATTCGGGGGTGGGGAAGGCGCAAAGAAAGACAAATAAACCGGGGCGAAACGGGAAAAAGACCGAAGTCTGTTTGCGATGTCAAAAATCAACACAAATTGAAATCACCGACGACCTGTGTGTTGACTGGAGAAAATCGACTTTCCTCGTCTTGAAGCCACCAGATTTTTCCACCGTGTGTCGCGCCCGTCTACGGGATTGGACATTCGATGAGAGACGAATCATTTCGCGAGGGAAGGCTTCCTCTGCCGGAGAATCACAATTTCACGCGCTGCACAATTCACGATTGCACCGACGCAATTGCGTGTTCACGCTCGCCCGCAAACATTCGATTGCTCTAGAATGGCTATTTTATATCACTCCGCCGGTGTATTTGTTTTGCACCTGTTATTGACTCTGCTCGTATATGGCGTCCGTTAAGTGCGAGATCGCGCGAAGAAATTGCTGCATTACGTCCGGAATTTGTTAAGCTTTCATTGGCGGTGGTAATTTTATCTTATCGGGAGGAGAAATTTATTCGATGGCTCTTTAGAATATTCTTACCATTTAGTTATGGAAAATTCAAATATTATTATTTGTTTCCTATTATTGATTTTTTTTTTTTTTTGGGCGATAGTATCGAAAATATTAACTAATTTCTAAACTTGGCTCTACTAGAGAATTATGATGATCGAGCAGATTGATGAATAGAACGAGGTTCTTTAAGATTGACCGATAAAAAAGTTTCAAAATCACCTGTTACGCTTTAGCCAGTTTTAGGCGATTCATCGTAATCAAAGAACGGTTACAAATTTAGAATGACCAATTTAGAATTAGAATTTCACCAGAATGACGCACACTTCTCAGTTCTTTTGATCATACCCAAAATAATTGCCCGATCGAAGAACCGTCCGACTAATTTCTCCAGTTAATAGACCACGGAAACGGGGAGCCGAAAAGTCATGCTACGAAGTGGAACCGGTTCGAAGTTCCATCATGCATTCCTCGCATGACGGAGCTGTAGATCGGAATGTCTAATTCGGAGGAATGTTACGGCGCACAGCGGGACGAAACGACTCGATGGCGACCAAAAATCTGAATAGAATATTTCCAAAATAGTGCTTTGTTTCTCTGACGACGGAATGCGAGCGAGATATACTCTTTCTACATACTAATCCTACATTATAAAATTTTTCAGAATCATCTGTTCCTCCGTCGCATCCACTATTGTTGACTCACGGGAATACGTCAGAATAATTAATCCAGTCTTTCGGAGCCCGCGCTACACAGCACATTTTAGGAAATCGTGACAGCGAACGAGAAGAAGTTACTCCGACCACGAATAAAATAATACTGCGATTTTAACCGCATCGCTCCCACGAACGTGTTACGGTCAGGTTATACTAGGCAGGTCAGACGCCGTGGGTCTGTTAACGTTAGATACAAAAACGAGGTAAACAAATTCTGGCGGCAATTTCCCGACTCTGTTTCCCGGAACTCCCTGTTTTCGTATCTAGTGTTTATAGACCCACAGAAACGGTTAAAATCGCAGTATTATTTTGTTCGTAGTCGGAGTAACATCTCGTTCGCTGTCACGATTTTATAAAGTGTGTTGTGCAGAGTTTAGTGATTGCTGTTTAATTATTCAGACGTATTCGCGTGAGTCAATAATTGTGTGTTGTGGATCCGACGGAGGAGCAGATGACTCTGAAAAATTTGTAAGTATACTTTACATTAGTATTTTATAATGTAGGATTAGTATTCGTATGTAGAAC
>JAQQRP010000068.1:0-14551 GCA_028454245.1 Halictus quadricinctus
ACGATGAGGTAGAAATTCGCAATTTGGGCTCTATACAGACGTAGATTGGACTTTTAGGAAACACAATTGACCACTTTTAAACTGCTCATTGCAATATTGAAGCGGTAGTTTGAAAAGGTTTTGACACTTGCACACGTATATGGATTTCAAACCATGCCGGCCCCCTTAACTCGACGCGTGTAACATTTTCAGAGGATCCGGAGAAATCGTTTTTCTTGCTCGCGTTTCGGTCAATCGGCATCGGAGACGACGGACAGTTTAGGTGGTTTTGTTTTTGGAACACGGCGGATGCGGGTGTGCGGCGAATTAATAGTCATTTTATGCACACAAACATTTGTGGACTGCAAATTTTTATGCGTTTATGGAGACACAAGGTAGAATATAACATAGTAAACGATTTAAAAGTTCTGAGAATGTTGCTTTCAGTCTGTCAAAATTATTGATGAAATCTATTTTCAATCCTTTTTTCCACGATGTAAGACATTTTTACTTTGCTAGCAGTAATTTGGAATAGTAGAGAGATTAAAAGAAGCTATTCTTCTCCTGACAATTGATGCAGGCAATTCTTAGTTAGCATAAATGCCTGTAGGCTAGTAGTCGGAGAAAGATTTTAATCCCTTGGGATCGATTTGACACATTTTTGGGGGGTATTTTTGAACTTGGTTTCTCAGTTATGAACATTTAGATTCCATTTTCTCAAAAATTATTAATACAAGGAACAGGAGCTGCTTTCGTAGGAGGAAGTTCCCAAATAGCACGCGGACGTCCCATGGACATTCTATGGACGTTCGTACCGGATCTTCTGTACGTCCCTGGGACGTCCAAATAACGTCCATACGTCCCACATATGTCCGAGATACGTCCCAGATATGTCACAGGTACGTCACAGATACGTCGCGGATACGTCCCAGATATATCCGAGATACGTCCCACATATGTCCCAAATACGTCCTAGGTACGTCCCAGGTAGATATCAGTGACAAAGTGGGACGTCCATAGGACGTACTGCTCGGACGTCCGGCTGGACATATTCAGGACGTTAACAGGACATTTATGAGACGTTCATAGAACATTTAAAAACCTAACCTCTTCAAAGATTTGGACGACATGGTTTCTGAATATTTAAAACTACAAAATTTTTATTTTACTGCAGTTCTTTTTTCAATTTTGATAAAAAAATTTCATTTAGCATCCCGGTGTTTAGCTATTACTGTAATCATTCTTATAAATAACATCTTTAAGTCTCAAGTCCGAAATTGAAGTTCTAAGGTCGTCCCAGGAACGTCCGAAATCTAGGTCTCACGGACGTCCATGGGACGTAGAAATGGATGTCTCAAGGACGTCCATGCGACGTAGAAACGAATGTCCCTGGAACGTCCGAAGTTTAGGTACCAGGGACGTCCGAAAGTAAGGTCACGCGGACGTCCATGGGACGTACAAAACGGATGTCCCTGGAACGTCCGAAATTTAGGTACCAAGGGCGTAAGACGTTTGGACGTAAAACGGACATCCGATGGACATCCGGTGCTATCCGGGATCAGTCTTAAAAAAATTGAATCAAAAAATATGTAAAAGAAAAAATTGTGAAAAGCGATTGATTGAATACTTAACAAAAATTGGCGGAGTCTCTAATAATTTTGTCCACAAATAACACAATACCACCTTGTACCTAAAAAAACGTATCGAATCAACACGATGCACAGCCCCGAGGATTAAAAATCTTTTTTTCCAATTACAAATGTTCCTGTTCTGGAATGAACTTTCTGTTAACCACAATGACATAACATAACGAGCATAAGCTACAACTTCTCAGAATCGGGAGCGCGTTTATATCGAACTCGTGTATCAGAGCGTGCCATTTCCGCGCGGTAACTATCTTTTTCAGGCAGGGCACCAGCGGAAGGAAAAATCGGAAATGGGTCATTTTGAGCCGTCCGGTAGTTGGTGCGTTAGGGTGCATAGCGTTGATAACGAGCAACGCGAAGTGACAAGCCTGGTGGTTCGTTTCTCCGGCACGGTAACGGAGCCGGCTCTCGGTTGTCTTCTTGCGCGCGGTTGCTGAAATAGTATTGTTACGCTGCTCATTGAGCACGAGGCACGTTGTCAGATTGTCAGCGTGGCGGCGCGGCGGGTAGAGGGACAACCTTCGACGGGTAATAATAGATATGGTGTCAGCAGGATGTTTCGACATTCGATCGCCAACTTTTCTTACCTGGGTTGCGTCGTGCCGATCGAAAACAGAGCCCTGAGGAAGCTGATATTAGGGGCAGAAGGAAGCTGATAGGGTGGAGAAGGTGACCCTCTCAAACCTGAGAATCTTCAACAAATTTCAGAGCAATAATCCTAGTCCATCTTGACATCAACGTTGAGAATGAAGCGAAAACAATAGGACTCCTAGCAGTGAGATCAGTGGATCAGTGGGTCCTAGTAAATCACAACCATAGTCAGCGTATCGAGCTAAACTCGAAGTATGATCCTCCAGTGAATCAGCTGGAATTAAAGAAACTATATTAATAGAGAAAGCTAAAATCTAAAAATTTTTAAAAATCCTTTATAATGATAGTGACGCCATCAGGAGGGTCCACAGCTCAATTTTCTCGACTGGTCTACAGTTGCATCGCTGGCGATCGGAGAGGGAGCACCGAAGCTGGCGAGATTTTCGGGAGAAGAGAAAGACGAAGTGAGAGAGAGGGGGGGGGGGAAGGGGAGGGGCTGTCGGCGATGTGCGAAAGCCGGCAGAACAAAAAAAGGACGCGGAGGAAGATGGAAAGGATTACGGTGCGTCAGGACGCGATGACTGAACGGCCGGTAATCGCCGAGCCGCTCTAATATTTCGAATAGTTCGCATTTACAATGGGCTTTATTGGCGGGAAAACTGAGGGGGGTATTTTGAGCAGGCAGGACATCCATCACAGGGTGTCAACGTGATTGTCTTGCGTCGCAACACCGCCGTGGAAAAGTATTGACGCGACCAGAGAGCCGAACAGAGCCGCTCGAAGCACGCTCGGATAAAACGACGTTTTCGTTCGTCGTCTACCAAAACGCTTCGGGTGTAGCCGAGTACCGCGAACAATATACCGAAGCTGTCTGTCTGTCGGACGACTGGATACGCTGCCGGGGACATCTTACTTGGCAGGCCCGATGTCCGAGGACAGCACTATTTCGACCAGGGCGCACCGGCTCGCCATTGTGTCGTATTTAAATGAGCTTTCTAATGCGTTTAGGCAGGAATATCGCGGCAGTCGACACTCGTTCGATCGGTCGAATTCTTGTCGGATATCCCGGAGCTGCCATCGGCCATTTTTGTTTGTTATTTATCATCCCTCATTCATTTCATGATCCTCCCTTTTGGTCCTAATTAGCCGTCGCTGAGTTATGCTTGCGTTCAAGCGTTGATGAATCCTTCGGTTTCTGATCTTACGTGGTGTTACGATTGTTTGGCAGCTTTCGTACTGTTCTCCTGATTTTGAAGATGTTTCTTCTTAACCCATTAGCGTATATATATACGCTCAATTTTTCTGGTCACTATCGCCGGAGCGATCCAACTATCACCAACTATCTCATTCTTATAATGCTGAAATATGAAGTTCTTGTAGTCATTTTTGTACTGAAATATATTGAAAACACAGTTTGGTGATAAAGGCCTTCTTTTCATATTTAATTGCGATGCAAATGGGTTAAGATTGTATTCAATTTCAGGTTCCAGTGAGGGTTATGTTGTACAACGATGTAAAATAGCAATTTAAGAAAGGTCTACAGTGATTTCGCCATATATGTCGCCGAGGCCTGGATGATAAAGGTCGCGGAATTATCCCCACTACCACGGGGTGTATCTCGTGAGGAGCCGCGAAGCTCGAGTGATGACATATCGAGTGATGACATATCGGAAGATTGACATATATCGAGAATCCGCTGCATTTGGCTCCAGTTTCTTCGGAATCTCTTCTTCCTGCTTACTTCAGACGTTTTCATTTAGTTCCACAATTGTTAAACGATTAAAACAGTTATCAGAGGGACGTGTTAGGAACAAAGAGATTTAATATTGAAGGGGAAAGGTAAATTTGGGTCATATAGCCTGGATGATCGCAGGTAGCCAAAGCAGGGGCTTGCTTAGAAGGTTCCATAGGACGTTTTCCTTTGGTTGAACATGTTCGTTAAACAGGACTCAGTGGAATGATCAAGAAAGACGACATGCAGGGACAAAGAGACGGACTATCGAAGAGTTAAATTTGGATCGTCGGAAGATGGCTTGGGAACCGTGCTCGGAAGGTTGTATGTCTCTGGTAGAAGCTAGTTTCCCGAGAATCGATGTTTCGACGGGAGGAGAAGAAGGTGGTAGGCGCCGGAGGGGAGGAGAGAGAGAGAAGGAGGCGAGAAGCGAGAAGCGGCTTTCGAAACGGGTAAAAATGCTCGCGTCGTTGTCGTCACCGCGCGCGTGGATTAAAGTCGACGAGAAATAAAAGCTGGTCGCTCGTTGGGAAAACACAGTGCACGGTACGGTTGGCCAGAGAGAGCGAGAGCAGAGTAGAGTAGGTACGTACGCTCGTACGGGAGGAGAGGCGTCGATGCATAATCGGAGCGCACCCTCCCGTGGCTATCCGTTTTATTTATCCGATAACACGCCATTATGGGCGAATCGCGGACGCGGCTGTGTCGGTAACGATTGGCTATTTATAATAACACGTGGCATATGGGTAATTAGTTGCGCGTAAGCCGCACTGAAAAACCGAACGGTGGCCGTACGTGTCCAGAAAAATTACCGTCGTTTTTCACATCGGACGGCGCGCCGCGGCTCGCGCTCGCTCGAAATCCATTATTCCGCCACTTGATTTTTCCAACAGCGTCGCGACGCCTCTCTCTCTCTCTCTCTCTCTCTCTCTCTCTGTGCAACACTGTCCGACGAACGCGCAACGCTTTTCCCCCCGGCTCGCCCCTCACCGTCGACGCAATTAGCGTTTCGCAAAATCCCGTCGTTGTCGGTCGGCGGCCGGGTGTTTCGTGACTCTCCCGGGGTTTTTGAATAACGAGGGACGCGGGGAGAAACGGAAGAAGACGAAGGGAATCTGGCGGAAAAGAGAGAGAGAGAGAGAGAGAGAAGGGGGAGGGGAAAGAGAGTCGAGACTTTGACGCCGGTGTTTCGACGGCCGCGAGGCGAACGGAGGCATACGTGTCTTGCACGAACAAGTAATTACGTTAATTCGATCGATGCTCTCTTTCCTTTGATATCGAGGGGACGACGAGCCCGGGGATTCAAGGAGAACGGAAAGACGATCGAAGCGACGGGAAACACGGCGCAAAGCGCGAGAGACACACGAGGACGGTAGGCAGTGTCGGTTGCCCTATTAATTCTCTATCTCTCTTTCTCTCTCTCTCTCTCTCTCTCTCTCTCTTTCTTCTCTGTCTCCTCGTTTTTCTCTCTTTTCCTCTGTGCTCTTTGCGCAGAGATAACATGATACGATAACGCGAAAAGAGAGGAAAAAAGGGAAGGGCGAAGCAGCAGGAAAGTACGCGCGAGCACGTAAACGGTAAACGGAACGTCCGACAGAGACATCAAGAAGAGCGACGCTTCCGGTGCAGTGGAGTCCTTCTGACGCGTGTCCGGTTGGCTGGCGCGGAATGCCTTCGTCCTATGCAGAGGCTCGGCCCTCGGACAAAAATTCGCGCTTTTCTCTGCCGCTCTTATCGAACGATGTATGTGTACACGCGCACGTCTGCGTGTGTGTGTGTGTGTGTGTTGTGCCCCGGGTTGAGAGACCCTCCTTCTTTGTCGCGCAGTCTGTTACACAGTCCTGTGCCGTCCACGCGCGAACAATGACGAGGGTTACGTAACAGCCGTGCACAAGAGGCAGGCGTTCTCTGGTTGCGCTTCGCGTAATTCACCAGGCCGCGGGGTGGCCAATGAGCAGTAACAGGAACGATGCCAGTGAGCCGCACTACCGTGAACCAAACGGGAATCAGTGTCGCACGGCAATTCGCTCGAAAAACGCTCCCTACGACCGGTCAGCCTCCACCGTGGACGCCTCGATCATTCCGCGATTTCGTAACGATCCGTACCACCGCGATCTTGATCCAGTCTGGAGTCGGAATGCTAGAGAACTAACAGTTCTGGAGATTAGAATGCGTCCAGAGGGAACTCTGTCCTCTTCAGGGTCTCGTAACAGTAGCTAAAGAAACTTCAACGTTCGCTGAATCTCGTAACGATTGAGGACTTTTATGAATAATTAATAAAAAGGTGGTAAAATTGTCTGCATTCGGTGAGAGAGGCAGAGGTCAAGAATTCTATTCCCCCACCCTTCCGCCACGGCTCGGTCACGTGACACGTTCCTTCTCTGTCGCGCGTGTGTCGCAATGTCACGTGACTGATCCGGTACTGCCAGAGAGGGGGCACTTTTTCCCCTCAATTCCCCTGATCTGGCGACTCCGCACAGGAATATCTTTCTTCCCTCAGCGCTAGGTTTGCGGAGCAATAAAAATTACTATTTTACATTACTTTATAAAAATAACGTGAATGTATATATACCCAAAGAAATCGATTTGTTCAATAATTCCTGATGGATGCATCTTTACAATCTCAATAATCGTGAATTAAAAATATTAGAATCCGTCATTTTGACGAGTCCTGTAAGTCTAGTGTTAACATTAGGTATGCGGAGCAATCAATTTGCTGTTTTGCGCTCCTTTATAAAAATAACAGGAACTTGATTTCTTAATAGTGTATGCAGAGATACGAATTAGTCGAATTCCTTCGGATACTTTGCAATCTCAATAATCGTGAATTAAAAATATTAGAATCCGTCATTTTTTGACGAGTCCCTAGTGTTAATAGTTTGAAAATAATGTAACATAAATTTTTCCAATATTTTTACTGTTCTAAATTCCACCTACTAATTTTATCCACACAATCCGTCGTCTAGTACGCAATTTCCTATTTTTATTCCCGATTTTATTTTTATGCAATTTTCGAAGTCAATTGTGCGAGAATAGATGCATTTTCTTCGTTCAATAATTTTAGTAAATATTGTCCGGTTGAGCACAGTGTTAATAATTTAGGTAGGTTGCAAGTACACTCTCCAATTTTATAAATCTTTCTGCTGCTTCAATTTACAGTTCCCTAATTTTTGTGGAAAAATGCACACAATCCCCGCAGCTTGTGTCCATAATCTCAACCAGTGTCTCCATCTCATTCGAATAATATTAGGATCGAAGTACAGCGATTTCTCTATATATGTCGACAAGGCCTCGATGATAGATGTCGCGGAACTATCCCCACTACCGCGAGGTATACCCCGTAAGCTCGGGATGCCTCGAACGCCGAGGAGTGTAAACATAACGCGAGTATGTCTCCTGTACGATACACGACGCTGGCAAGACCCGGTGTTATTGTCATATATCGAAAATTCACTATACTTAGCTCGAGTTTATTACAATTGACAGAAAATCCGCAGCCTACCGCCGAAATTAACTGGATTACAACATAAGGCGAGAAATTCGCTAACTAACAATTGTCCTTAATAACGCTGATCGTTTGTACGAATGAAATCAATGAAACCCGCGTGTTGAAAATCTTATCGTCTCTTTAAGAGTGCCAGAATACTACGTGACCGTATACGACACTTAAGGAATTCAATTTTGTCCAGGAAAATCGGGTTTCCAGCGGACCACCGGTGGAGGGTGTGTCTCCTGTACGATACACGTCGCAGTCAAGACCCGTGTTGTTGACAAGTATCGAGAATTCACTGTAGTTCGATTTAATCTCGGGCCATTATCACATATTTTTGTGCTTGAAAAATATGAAAACTGAATTTTTATTCTGAACCTATACGGAGTCACAGGATCAAATTTTGATCTGTTCAGACAGTTTCTGTAGCAAAGATGCAGTCGCGAATATTTCTAGAATTCGAACAGCACCTGAAGAAGGGAGAGCTTGAGAATCAAGACTAGATCGAAAAGGAGGAAGCGATCGAGGAAGGAGCTAGTTCCCGGAGTGCATCGCTTATCAATGAGTCCCGGTGCAACAAAGGCGTGGAGGTTTTCAGGAGCGGAATTTTCCGAACCGAGTGCATCGGTGTCCCATTGTTGTGCCGTACAAACGGGTCTGTGTGCATTGTCTTGCCCTGGGTCGGACGAGCGAGCGAATGCGAACGTGAACAACGATAGACGATGTAGAAAAACAAGGGAGCCGCGTTACAGGACGCAAACAGCGCCGCGAACGAAATTGTTTCGCAGCGAGCGTAAAGACAACGGGGACCGTTAGCCCCGGTATAGCAAGCAACAGCAACAGCAACAGCAGCAACAACGGCAGGCAGCAGGCTCTCTCTCGAAGTCGTAAGCTCTCCGTGGGTTCGAGATATTTTCTCGTGACCGCAAAACAAGAGGAGGCAGCGCGGTTGCTTGGACGAGCGAATGCATCGAGCCGGCTCGACCGACGGGATTGTCCTTCATTACGCACGAAGGAAAGTGCAGTCATCGGCGTGCATACCCGTAGGTATGCACACAGAGGCATTAGCTCCCCCAAAGCCAACCGGTATTAATTCCACTAATTGGACGTGGTTTGGTTCGTGGCAAACATCGGTCCCCTACCGATCCTCGACCTTCCTCGGAACAAGGGACTTGGATCTCGGCATCGATCGCTTTATCGCCGCAAACAATGACTTTATCGGCGACGGAAACGAACACGGCCTCTACCTCCTCCCACCCCTCTCTCCCTCTTCATCTCTCTCTCTCTCTCTCTCTCTTTCTCTCTCTCATTTCGATTGTCCAGCGTCTTCCATTCTCTTCAACTCGACCGTTCAATTTGAATCCCGCGTGCGTGGATTAGAGATCGCGCGGTGTTATGGTTCTTCTCGGCGTACCGGGCTCGGATGATAGAACCCGTCCATTGTCCGGAAAAGTGGAGCAGCAAGACGATCATCGGCCCCCGGCTCGGGCGAGCGACGATGGTCAATGAACGTTAGGCCCAGGGGGTCTCGTTTCGTTTGGGGTTGCGCGAGGTCAAGGGATCAGCTGCGGTAGAGGAGAGAGTACGTGTGCGAAGCCCGTTACACGTATAGACTCGTGTACTCGTAACGAACGAGGAGGGTCTTTCCTCGTCGATCTGGGTCACCGGGCCGATGAGGACTGATCAGGGGTTGACCGCTGGAAAAAGACCAAACGATACCCCGCCCCCCTCCCCGACCACCGGCTTTCTTCCCACCCCTGTCTCGACGACCCCCGCCGTTCGTCTTACGACGTCCTCTTCTTTGACTCCGGCCTCCTAAACTCTTGAATCAACTCTGCTGTCCGCCATTTTCAAACGGGATCTTTAAGATAAGTAAATCTTGGAAGATGGGACGTCAATTAGTAGACAGACCTAGATCAGTGGAAAAGAATTAGAGCTGGATCCAGCACAGGGAAGATGGATCGATACCGAAGGGTGTCCAAAGGGTTGGTCCAAGACCAAAGCCAAGAGGAAGCCAAGGTCTTCAAGAAAGGATTCTTATAATCTTAAGCTCTTCACCCTGCTATCATCTTCAATTCCTTTCTTCTTTGATCGTATTCTTCCGTGTCGATTCTTCGGCATCTCGCGAAGAGGATCCTGAATGATTCATTGATCTCAGGGGCGAAACACGATCGGGACTTCTGCAGGACAAGATTCACGGACAGAAGGGAGACGGAACCTAGCGTCGAATAAGCCAGAGGATGTTAGGGTTCTTCCTGAAGATTTGATAAACAATTTGTGAAAATTTACCATCTTGATGTACTCAAGAGAGAACTCTTACAATCTTAAACTCTCCTCGTCTTGCTATAGTCTTTGGTGCCCACCCTTTCTCTGTCTTCTAGTTGTACTCTTCAACCCACTACGATGCTTTCAGCGTCATCTAGCTTCCAAGAGAATGCTGAAGAATCCCTGGACCTGGGGGGTAAGAGGCAGTGAAGAAACGAAATTGGGAAACAAAAGTATCCTTGGTGTCAATTTGATACAATTTTTTTTCTTCAAATCAGGGTTGGAGGGACTTCTTCTGATCTTGAAGAAGGGACTCTTAGCTTCGCGATTTCAACCCTTTCTCTCTCCTCCGGTTGTACTTTTCGATTCCCGTCCAGCGACCGCGACTTTCCTCAGGGTTTCCCGAGATCCCGAAGGATTTCGAGGGGGCTAAAACCTGGCGTGGATTTTTTGTCGAGATCCGCGGGGATGGAAGGGAAATTAGCGGGCCTCTCGGGCCGGGTTCGCGTCGAACGAGAGAGGTTTCCGGGATAGCTCGGACGTAAGAAGCATCGGCGGATACGGACGCTTCGGGTATGGCACAAAGATATTAAGCACTCATACTCGGAAGCTTACCGAGAGCCGCGGAGAGTGTCGGGTATGGTATATCGCGGTGCGCTCTCCGCGGAGGAGGCGGAGGTGGGGCGAGGGAGGTTGGTGGAGGAGGAGGAGGGGGTAGAAGAGGCGGAGGAACGGTGTTAGCGACGCTGAGGATAGGCGCCGGGGGGGTTGCGCGGGGGTTAGAGAGGAGTTGCGTCGTGGCGGGGGGCACACAGAGGGTGAGAAGGAAGAAGGGGGTGGTCGAGGAGAAAGAGAGAGAGAGAGAGAGAGAGAGAGAGAGAGACTCGAAGAGAGATCGCGAGGAAGCAGAGAGTTACCTACAGAAGAAATAAGCGCGCTCGTGTAATGCTGATGGCGAATATGGTAGAGGAGATCCAGCCGAGGGAACGGCGAAGAAGAAGGCGGCGGGCGAGGGTGAGGGGACGGGGGGAGGGAGAGCGAGAGAGCGTGCTCTCTCTCTCTCTCCGTGGGGGGAGAATGGGGAGGGTGCAACCGAAGGGGAAGGGGGACCCCCCGCGTGCACGAGAGACCGACCGACCGAGCCGATCGATTCGAACGCCGGCGACATTCTTCGTCGTACGGACAGAGGAACAGGGAGAAACGAGAAGAGAGAGAGACGGACCGAGTCGAGAGACAGGCGGGGCAGGAGCCGCGGAAAGGGTGAGAGTGAGGAGGAGGAGGAGGAGGAGGAGGAGGGAACACCGGTAGGGTACGGAGGGAGGAAGAAGGAGACCCGGAGAATAGGACGGCCACGGAAAGAGAGAGCGCGAGTTCGAGAGAGCGTGCAAGCCATAAGCCAAGGTGGGAGGAGAAGCCGGAGGAAGAAGTGGGAGGCAGCTGACGAAGAGGCAGGGGAACGAAGACGGAGAGAGAGAGAGAGAGAGAGAGAGAGAGAGAGAAAACGGGCGCGCGTGAGAAACCGCGTGTGAGACGGAGAAAGAGAGAGAGAGACAGAGAGAATACCCAGGCGAAGAAGAAATGAAAGAGACCGGGAACCGAAGAGAAGACGATGAGTAACAGAAAGAGAAAGACAGCCCCCGCGGGAGAGGAGAGAAGGGGTCGAGTGCAGCGAGGAAGGACGACGATTAGTAGAAGAGACTCCGGGAACGAAACGGAAAAAGAAACCGGGGTGGGGTGTCGTGCAGGAAGAAAGCAAAAAGGGGAAGAAAAGAAAGGAGAAACAACGACGCGAAGGAGAAGGGTAGGGAGGAAACGCGACAAGGAACGGGCGGTGGTGGTGGAGGGCCGGTTAGATTCTAGGAGTGGCGAGAAGGACGCAGAGAGAGCGAAAGAGAGAGAGGGAGGGAGGAGGGGGCACAGAGCGACGCGGACGTAGGACGTGGAGAGGGGTAGAGAGGTCGCGAGGAAAAAGAAGAAATCCCCACTCGTAGCGCGTAGATCGGCGGTAGGTTCGAATCGTACTGTCTTGTTGAGACTCGCGTCTGCGTCTGGATGTCTCCGTGTGTTAGTCGCCCCCGGAATCGTCCCGGTCGGCGTCGTCGGTGGCAGTGGTTGCCGCCTGGTGGGGAAACACGGAGCCGGTCCCACCACCGTTCGGGGGAAGGCACGAAAGGCGTCGACGCCGCGAGGCTGCCGTCCAATCGGGAGGACTGCCACCCCGGTGGCTCCGCCAACCGGATACTTGGTTGCGCGCACAGAACGCCCATCCTCCCCGTTCTTCGGGCTCCCACTGATGTTTTTATTTATTACATCTGTGACTGGGTAGGGAAATACTCCCGACTCGACCGAGAGAGCGTTTGCCACTTTGAGAACGAGCGACGCGCGTTCCTGCGAGTTACCGCCGCAGCCGCTTTCGTCGTCGCCGTCGCCGTCGCCGTCGCCGTCGTCGTCGTCGTCGTCGCCGTCGTCGTCGTCGTCGTCGTCGTCGCCGTCCTCGTCGTGGTTTTCGTCGTTGTGTCCGTCACCGTGGTCGCGGTCGTTGTCACCGCGATAGTAACCCCGTCGTCGGTCGTTCTCGGTCGTTCGCGGTTGAACGTCGTCGTCGTCGTCGCGTTTCGTTTTGTGTTTTTACCGTCCGTGATTCCTGTCGGCCGGTCGTCGACGACAACCTCTCCACGATTCCACCAGTCGTCGATCATCACCGACAGTATCGAACCGAATCCGAGTGTGCTCCGATATATTCAGTGTGAAAAGAGGCTGGTCCGAGGTACGCGACAATCGCCTCGAGGAACTTCTGTCGTGGTCGATCCGATCGTCGATCCGACGAGGGGCAGCTCGTGGCTGCTCCTCGAACGTAGCCGGTCCAAGATCCACCGGATCTGTTTAATCCACGATCGCCAGAGATTCCCCGGTGATCACGCAGTGTCGATCGAAAGCCGATTATCCGATTGTCATGGACACGGTCGTCCGAGTGGTTGTGCACAGTGCAGTTGTTAGGCCCGCGTACACGGTACAACCGTAGCAACCGTGAGACAACGCGCGACCAGTTCTTCTCCGTCGAGTGACAGTGACTCTTGTTTCGGGTCCGATCCGATCTACAGCCGCCGCCGCCGCCGATCCTGGCTGTGACGACGCGGCGACCACGTTGCTCGTCGGCTAGGAGCCGGCCGAAGCCGATCGAGAGACACCATCGTCGCAGAGCGTAGTATGCGTTGACTGGCGGGGCGTTCTGATCGAAGCCCGGTGGCGTCCACGTGGGCGGCTGTGCGTACAGATAGAGAGAGAGAGAGAGTGAGAGAGTGAGAGCCAGAGACCCTAAGTGAACCTTATTCGATCAACCCCAGCAGCAACTCGCGTTCTCCATAGACAAAGAGTCGCGCGGCATTCGAACACTCCATGGACCACGGAGCGATGGATAGTTCTTCCGACCACAGTAGCCGCGCCAGTCCCGTAACCGGCAGCCCGAAGCACCCCCATAGCCCGTCGGGTCAGCAGAGTCAACAACAGCTCCACGGTTCCCATAATCAGCCACCGCCGTCACACCAGCAGCCCCATCCACGGGACCAGCTTCGCGACCAACAATCGCAACAGCAACAACACCGAGGCGTCCCGACGCCGGGTTCGCCGACCCGTGGTTCCCCGCCGCAGGGTCTACCGTTGAGTCCACCTCCGTTATCCGCAGGAGGAGCACCCGGTGCACCGCCAGGTATGGTGCCCCGTATGCCGGGCCTGCCGCCGCCGGGTCTCGGTCTCCTGGGACAATTGGGCGGCATGCTCAGCGGACACCATGGATCCCCGTTGGAGCTGATGGCCGCTCATCACGCGGTCCTGCCGCCGAGATCGTACAACAGCCCGCCGCCGATCAGCACCAGCGATCCGACCGCGAACGAGTGCAAGCTGGTCGACTATCGCGGTCAAAAGGTCGCCGCGTTCATCATCGCCGGGGACACGATGCTCTGTCTACCGCAGGCGTTCGAGCTGTTCCTGAAACACCTGGTCGGCGGCCTGCACACCGTCTACACGAAGCTGAAGAGGCTCGATATAGTGCCGTTGGTGTGCAACGTCGAGCAAGTCAGGATCCTACGGGGCCTCGGAGCCATCCAGCCCGGCGTCAACCGGTGCAAGCTACTCAGCTGCAAGGACTTCGACATACTGTACAGGGATTGCACCACCGCCAGGTAAATGCTGATCGATCGAACACACGGGGCATCGCGGTCGTCCAAGGTGTCCATCGATGGGACATCTTGTTGTACATAATATACGCACGTTCGACCCGAACCACCTGACTACCTTATAGATCGTTGCAATCTTCAGAACAACTACTTCAGATCTCCGGTTCTCTACGGGAAACCGGTACCCATCATCGTCGTCGAAACCATACGCCAAACAAACTCCGACGATCACGCGCGACGATAACACCAACCACGGGTACAGAGATCCACCTACGGGATCTCTTGCTCGTCCCGCGGCTCCCGTTCCTCGGGAACGGAAGCTACGATCCTCGCGTGTATTAATAACGCCCGGTGTCGCCTCTGGGCAGCACTTTATCTTCGGCCAGCCACGGAACCGCTCCGCGGCTACCGGCCCGACCAAAAAATATTTTAATCGCGCCTCGGCTACTCTTCTCGCTGCCTCGGCTCATCCCCTTCACGGCTTCTTAGCCCGTCTCAATTTCGATCTCTCTAGGCTCACGCCGGCACCTCGGTGTCCTCTATCTCGTGGACCTTCATGAAGCCTTCACGAAACAAACCATCCTCTTGTCCCTCGATGGTCCGACACTGTTGGTCCTGTTCACTACTGAGTGACATATAGACTGACGTGGGAACTTCTTTATTTCGGCATCGATTC
>JAQQRP010000680.1:0-10255 GCA_028454245.1 Halictus quadricinctus
CACTCTTACTCTCTTATTCTCTTAAGTTTAGACACTCAAAGGCGCTCGGCCCTCCGTGGAGGCTTTTTCTATAGGCCGCCGCTAGCTTCACGCACGCACGCATACACGCTCGCTCACCTTGCCGATTTTCGCGGTTAACCGGCATTGTTTTTCCTAGTCTCGTGCTCTCGCTCCTAGGTCGTTCACCTATCAGCTGTTTGTCACCCAGACAATGACCGTTCTTTTTGTGAACGCGGAGCTGACGACCTGCCCCGGCGATGTTTACGCGATTGTGCCGGTTTTTTAATTGATTTAACCGCCGCTCTGACCTACGTTCGCTCTCGTGCATATTTCGTTTCCTACATATATTATTATTACATCAACGAGCCTAATACGGAAATAGATGGCTCGGTATTTGAGTGCAAAGTTTGCATGCAAAATTCTATGCCAAGTAGAGAGCAAATCGAGACCAAACCTTGGCCTCCTTATAGAGGGTAGGTCGGTCGCAGTAAGAGTAAATATCGGACAAAATCGGAGGAAATTTTTTTGTAGGAGGGAAAACGGATTTTCGAAATTAAATAATTATAAGTTTTATTTATTTTTTAAGATTGAAAGATTTACAGATCTTAAAATTGTAGTGTGTTTTCCCACCTACAGCAATTTCCGATTTTGCCCGATATTTACTCTTAGTGCGACCGATCTGCCCTCTATAAGGAGGCCGAGGTTTGGTCTCAATTTTTTTCCATTTGCCATGGAATTTTGGCCGCAAATTTTGGTAGACAAATTTTGGTGGCAAATTCAAAACAAACCAGGAGCAAACTGTTTACTGGGTCTGTTTCTGTTACAGGTAAACTTTCATTTTTATATTTTGTAGGTTCTTTTCTGATCAAAACTTTTATTTTCAAAAATGTTGCTTGATCCGTTCTAATCGGAAGTTATAATGTGAAAATGTTCTTTAAAAACGTTTCATGGTGCATATTTTAAACAGAACCGATTAAAAAGTTGCAGAACTTTCTGGATTTCTGCAACCGCATTCCTATTATGTAACTATCCATCCGACAATGAGTTCCACAGAAAAATATAACGAAACATCCAGGGCGGATCTAGTGTCCCTCCTTACAAATAGATCGTAGTAGATTTCAGGAACTATTACTTTGTCACCCACTTGACGTCACTTGATGTCATCCTCTTTGTCACCTACTGAACCTGAGAAGTAAAATATGTATTTACATATATGTATTTAATATGTATTTATAATCATATGTCATGTAATGTGTAACTAACAAAAAAAAAACTGTACATAGAGTATTATCTCAATATCTGTTATTGGACTTAGATTGGTAAGATTTGTTTTGCTAATTGCTGATAGGCCTACGTCTAAACAAATAACATTATTGATGCATACCAAAGTATATTTCAAATTTTATTTTGAGTTGTTCTCATGTATTAAAATAAATAATGTTTTATATCGATCTGGTTTTTAATTTATCCAAAACCACTGTCGAACGAATTTAGGGTAGTACTAATGATTTTGTGCGTTGTGCTAACCTATGAGGAGAAGTAGTGTAGAGGTAGCCCCTAAGCAACAGAAGTATAAATCCGCCACTGGAAACATCTTTAAGGTACGGGGAATCTAATTTCGCGAAACTCCGTAAGAATTGTAACTCATGTGATCAAACCGCGAATTAATAGGCGCACGCGAGTACGCATGTAGTACAGGGGTTCCCAAAATTTTGGGCCAAATTGTAAATTTCGAAATGTTCGGCGGGCTCAAAAAAAAAAAAAGAAAAAAGAAATGAAGTAAAAAGTTAGACATAAGGGAAAGATTTATACTAATTTTATAACATAACCGTTCTTTATTCATTGCAATAATTACTTTTTATTACGAACTGTGTATTAACACATTTCAAAAATATAATACGCGGGCCGCATTTCTAGAGTTTGCGGGCCGCGCTTTGGGAACCCCTGCCGTAGTAGATGGTTGTGAGTTGTGACTTGTGACTTGTGACACATCGAAGGGGGATGCTTGCGGTTTGCCGCGATACAAACGTGTCTGAAGAATGCCGCAATTAAGAAGCACTTAATTAATAAACACTTTATACAATGAACAAGGCTAACAGTAAGACGTAACTGGAACAAGCTAGATTTAGCACGACACTCAAATACTAGAATCATAACGAATGTACAAGAACCTAGTGATGGTAGGTATTATTAGCCCATACAGTAACAGATAAGAAACAGGGGGTCGTTCCACTCGAAATGGGACACTTTCCGGAGTACTGCTTCGGATTTTGTTCGAATATGTTGTAGACTTTAGTGACATATCAACGTACCTCGAAGGATTTTTCGAAAACTTAAAAATTGTTGGTTTCACAGACATCTATAATGAAGTGTCAACATTTCTTCCATTAAATTATAATGACTGAAGTAAAAAACCGATGAACATGAGTTTTCACGAAAATTACCTTTAGGGAACAATTTATATCACGGTTGTCATTAAGGATAGAAACATTTTTGTTGTTTGAATCATCATGGGGAAAGACCGTTCTTTTTAAATAATTTATCAATTTGCATGCAAATGAAATGTTATAGTACAAAAATATTGAAAATATAGAAACTTTTTTGTAGAAAAATTTTAACACATTTTGGAAAAATATGACCGCCCTCTATGATGGTTTCTGTTTAAAATTCCATTTTTTAATTCATGGACGCTCAAAAATTGCGAACGGAACAGGCAAGCAAAGCACATGGCTACCGGTGATTCAATAATTGTACTAATCGATCGACCGCTATTTATCGTCAGGCTTGGAAAAACTAATGTCCGTTATACTATGCATGGTATTAATTAAGTTGTAAAATATATTAACCGGAAAAAAATCCGCTATTTTCAAAGACAATAGCACAATCTGCTTTTTATTATAGCACAACAAATTTGTCTTCTGCTTATTAGAATCAAATCAGATTCGTCGTAAATATTGTTTCTCTTATCATTCATTATCATGAATGTGAAAGGAACGTGTTCAGAAAATCGTGTAGCTGTGAATAAAAGGTATTTAAAATGTCGCGTGAAAAGAACCTCAGTCGTATTTGAAATAAATAAAGGTAATATTAAAGCAATTATAAAATTGCGTCGTCAGCATTAAATCGACCATGCAAAATATCTATGTGCATTGTTCATTGCAACCGTTCAGAACTTTAAAACTCATTCTAACGTCGCTTGAAATGGTTCTGCAGGTCGATATACAGTGGATGGTCTTGAATTGTGACCCTGCAAGACCAGCGCGGGAAACCTGCGAGGAACTGCCGGTACGTCTATATACCTTTCACAACTTGGCAATCCATTAAGATCCCACGGTAGTAATTAACGTAATTGCAGAAGAGCCTTAGCAGCCCTTTATTACCCCAGCGGAGAGCGTCCTGTGAAATTATCTGTCCACAAGGACCTCCAGGAATTAATGGCACAAATGTGAGTCACGAATTTCTTTTATTTGTAAACACTTTTTTCAAATGAAGCAACCACCTACGTACACATGCAGGAGCATTCTAATGAGAACATCTAAATATCTCCACTATGAATGATTTTATGGAAAAAGTTTACAGAAGAATGTTGTAATATCTTAGGGAACACATGCTAAGGTTATTTATTTCTTCCGAGGTCATCCTTTCAGAAAGTTCAGGAAAGTTATCAGTACTTTTTTAAATGAAATGGTATACTTCTTTTACGCAAATCATTGACCTGTATAACGACATGGCTTCGATCATTAAATCTCGAGATATTTTGAAATCTCTGAGGAAATGAATTCTATAAAATCATTATTAAGAGAGATATTAGGGTGTTCCCATTTAAGAGGGCCGGTTTGCCGCCTTGATGACTCTGTGTAACCATACACACATAGAAGAAACCCATATACGTATACGAATTTGCAAGGGTTCACAGGGACTCGACCTGACAGCGACAGTGGCGCTACTAGTGAAAAAAATCGGAACCGCAAGGTGAAGTTCCAGACGCCTCGTGACAGGCAGTATGCCGCCGAATATTTTACCGAATATAAGGTATTTTAGAGACCGAACAGTCCTAGATTGGACTTTTAGGAAACCGAATTGATCACTTCTGAATTGCTCATTGCGATATTGAAGGGTCAGTTTGATTCCCCGTGAATCCTTGCAAATTCGTATAGGTATATGGGTTTCTTCTACGTGTGCGTGGTTAAGGGGGCCGGCAGGCATTTGGCCTTGACTGTCACGCTATGTTACGCTATGCCTTTTTTCTAGACATTTTACGTCTTATATAAGTAAGTAATCAATTAAAAATGCATACCACCGTGTTTGTACATGTCTTTGCTACGTCTGTATAGAGCCTTTTTTTTTCGATACGAACACTAAATCTCTCGAAATTAAGAGAATCTCTCAGCGGCAGCCATCTTGTGACGTCATACTTGCTTCAGAATTCGAATTTTCTGCCGAATATTACAAATTACTCCACGATGCGGTAGAAATTCGCAATTTGGGCTCTATACAGACGTAGATTGGACTTTTAGGAAACACAATTGACCACTTCTAAACTGCTCATTGCAATATTGAAGCGGTAGTTTGAAAAGGTTTTGACACTTGCATACGTATATGGATTTCAAACCATGCCGGCCCCCTTAAGGCGGCAAACCGGCTCTCTTAAATGCCCCACCCTGTACAATACCTCAAAAGCAATATCTTCCTTTCGGGTTTCATGACTCGTTTATAGATTTTTTTAGGGCTATTGTTACCTATCAAACGACTATCTCTTCGTGTAATAAAAATCTCCTTTGTGTCAGGGTATTCCCGGTTCGCCAGGGCTGCCTGGGCCTTCCGGGCCACCTGGGTCAACAGGTCAGCCTGGTCCATTTGGTCAACCGGGTCTAGCTGGACCCCCAGGGGAGAAAGGAAGAATCGTGCGTATTCATGAATACGTTCAATTCTATTATGACTTATTATAATATACAATACTTACACGATTTTAGGGCCTTCCAGGATTGACTGGTGCTCGAGGTTTTCCTGGTCTACCCGGCCCTAAAGGATCTATTGGGTTAATTGGCCCCCCTGGCCCAAAGGGAGAACACGGTGAACGAGTGCGTTCATTAACTTAATGTGTGTTACAGTTTTCTTTGGATATAAGACGATGATGTTTTTTTTGCGCAACAAGAAAATCTATATCCCCTCTTCTTATTTTGAAGTTGTCCGTTCGGTGCCGCTTAGTGCCAGAACGAGAGGGTGTTACGGCTATCTCCTACGCTCACCAGTAGATGAACAAATAGTGAACACCTTTCCCGCTACCACCTGATGCGTCACCGTTTCCTATTGTAATATACAGTCCTCAACCGCCTTCTAAATTGGAAGTTCCGATATCCCGGCTGCTAAGAAAGGGCCCGCTAGATAGCGGTTATCGGTGAGTCCTCTAGCGAGCCCAGGATGAAACCCCTTTCTTTTTCTTCCTCCCTCTCTCACTCACACATTTTTCGCAGCCGCCAAAAAGATATGGTCATATTCTATCCTTTTCTAACGAAAACTATTGCTGCTCGGCCGACCACTTTATGGTCTACCAGACAACTTTGCGGGACCCACGAACTCTCAGTCCACTCAAGAACAATATCAAGCCGAATAGGTACCCTAATTCGTAATACGCTGATCGACGCCCCAAACCATCGTCTTATATCGAAAGAAAACTGTATTCTGAAAGCAATCAATGCTAGTTCACGTTCGTTTTATTCCTAATAGGGGGATATGGGATTTCCTGGGCTGAAAGGAGATCAGGGCTTTCCAGGACCACAGGGATATCCTGGTTTACCTGGTCCACCTGGGAATGTTAGTGATTATAGCGACATTTTATCACGAATCACGATTTCGTCAAATTCTCAGAGCTATCCAGGCGAAAAAGGCTCAAAGGGCGAGCGTGGCGATAGAGGGGAACAAGGTCAAAAAGGTACCCATTAATATTCATTCTTAGGACACCACCGATCACAAACTCATCCATCTGGGTCGAAATAATGGGAATATCAAATGTTACCATTAAATGCGATTAGGTTAATTTATCCGACAAGTAATCCTTGAAGTGCCGAACTGAACTAATTCAATCTCGTTAGAATCGTTCGAAATTGTACATGTCCATGTGCACAATGATTCACCGCTAAACGCATTAAACGTGTCTGTCTGTCGGTGAATGTAAGGCGCTTAATCTTTGTCCTATTCCGCAAAACTGTGTAAACTCGTTAATTCTGTGATTCTGGAGTAGATTCTATTATGAAAAATACTTAATTACAGTACATGAGGACATATTAATTACATTTATTGACGTAATATTGAGCCATTAATGTATAGTATTTGTAATAAGAAAGTTGAGTATTCTATCTGGATCACATGTTTTCATTGCTAGTTCTCTGGGAACGAACGATAAATCAATCTCTTATGCTTCAAGTCCTCTAATGCGCTAATTCCAATGTTTGAAAAGGTCACTGACACTTAAGAAGAAATAATTCCCTTTAATAAAGTGTGTCAACGTTCATGTATTTAAAGGTCGAGCCCACTCGTTTTAACAGCTTTAACTGCGCAAGTATTTCCATTTGCCCTATCGCCCCTTTATCGAGATTTTTACTTCGAATACTAAATTCATAGGTATACTTGGATTTTATACCTAAGAGAACCATTCAGAAACATTAAACTATCATAACGTGACATCATTTTGTTTTCACTTAATTTATTTATATTTTTGCGAATGCAACTTAATATAGTTATATGCAAGTAAGAATAATTATGTATTTTCTTAAGTTAATTTTTTATTTAAAAATTATTTTTAGGTAGTATATTGATCAATGTAATTAAAAAGTTCCTTTAAACATGTGAAACACGAGTCCTAATGAGAGTCGCCAGGTGAGAAGAATTAACTTGAATCCAGGGGAAAAATTGACCCTCTCTCTGCCAGTACCGGATTAGTCATATACAAGATAGTGACGAAATATGTCACGTGACCGGGCCGCGGCGAAAGCGTGGGGGAATAGCGTCATAGAAGGGGAAGGTAAAGTGGGGACACAAGTCTTATAGTGGCGACTCTGGTTCTGATTTTGAATGTTGAAGTAAATGTTTGTCTTTCGTGTGATGATCTCTTTTATAATTTTTAGTAATCCAACTTTATGAGGTGTTACATTTAGTGGTGTTTACATTTGTTTCCTAGAATTTTAGACTTTAACTTTGTCTTGACTTTAAATTTTTGTATTTTGCATAATATATCCATCATTATAAAAAATAAATTGTTATTATTAAATTTTCGTTTGCAGCATCCTATTTCATGCAAAATATTAATTCCAGTACACAGTTTAGATGACACAAAGGCGATGCGCAGAGAGACAAACGCGCAGAGTTGTCGACCTAAATACAGCCATTCAAAGATGATTGTAAATCAATTTGTTGCAATCTGTTGCAATGCCCGTAATCTCATTCCTTTTATTAATCACTGAATGTGTGCCGTTCACGTGATAGAACCGAATAGCGGCTTTTAACATGGATCTAATTGTTAGTACTCGAACATTCTATCATTATACAGGGTGTCCCAAAAATGTTGTACTTCCTTGAACGGGATGAATCCAGGGGTAATTTGAAGTAACATTTTCCTTTACGATAATGTTCCTCGAGGCTTTGTTAAGGAGTTATCAACGAAAAAGACGGACCAATCGGAGCGCGGCTACAGAGGACAGATTCTGGCTCAGCCAATGCCAACGCCAGGCTCAACGCAAGCCGCTAGCAGTCACCTTTTGAGTGGTCCGTGATTTTCGCTAATAACTCCTTCACAAAGCCGCGGAGAACATATTCGCAAAGGAAAAAATTACTTTAAATCACAGGAATGACCCCTTTCAATGAAATACAACATTTTTGGGACACCCTGTATAGTAATGAGAGACTATAATAGCTTCGAGAACTATTCAAAACTTAGAAACGACAGAAGTCACAATTTCTTACTCTTACTTCTCACCTTACATCGTGTACGCACAAATATGTGATTGAAGACAGATATAAATAGCTTTCAGTATCGTTTGATTTGTTATTACGTGTGCAAGGTGAACAAGGAGAAAATGGTCCTCCGGGTCAAGATGGAATTCCTGGTGTCGATGGGGAGCCAGGAATTCCAGGATATCCTGGTCTGAAAGGAATGACAGGATTAATAGGCTTACCGGGGCCGCTAGGATTTCAAGGTTCTCCGGGCAAAATTGGTCCACCAGGACTCCCTGGGCTACAAGGTCAGAAAGGCGAACGCGGTGAACCTGGACGCGATGGTGCGTACATTCAAAACTTGAAAGTTGTCATGGTATTACAATATTAATAAATTCATTGTACAGAGTATTTCACTTAACTTACCATCTTAAATATCCCGCTTATTTTTAAGTCTGTATACAAGCATTAGGAACAATTACATGACACACTGTTCCAATGAAATTGAAATTCCTTGATTCATGAAACATTTCATGATTTTCTGGTTGAAGATCACGTGAAGGTCACCATATCGCACATCGTTGAATTTGTTTTTTTTTTATGCACTGTAAGACTATAGTAATGAAAATACGTAGTCTCATTTTAAAAAAACTTCGATTACCTGGAAATCTCGAAAAAAGTGACCTTGAGAAAATTTGTTTGCCTATCACCACATTTGCCCCTCCGAACCGGATACTATTTTCCTCTGACCTTTTCTCCTATCATAAAAAATTAGCGAGATATTTAAGATGGTCAAGCTAAATGAAATACCCTGTATATGTATATAAATACTTCACTTAGGTTTACCAGGCTCAGCAATTGGTTCTGCAATACCAGGACCACCTGGACCAGAAGGTCCTCCCGGTATGCCTGGAGTAGACGGTCGTCCAGGATTATGGGGCAAACCAGGTCCTGTTGGCCCACCGGGTTCCCCAGGATTAGATGGACAAATTGGTTCTATAGGTTTCCCAGGAGCGCAGGTAAATCTACGTCAATATTATAATAAAATACTCTACGGGCATAGGATTTAACTGCTCGATCCGAGACTTTTTCGAAGGCTACGCCCCCTTAACCAGGCCGCGCGTCTCACTCCCCGTGGCGATCCTAGTTCCCTAGTCACCTCAGGCCCGTTCCATATAGAATAATTAGTTTTAAATGAGTTTAACAATTAGTGGTTTTTCTTTGCTTTATTTTATTATGACCTCCAGGGACCACCGGGTCTTCCAGGCCCACCCGGACCACCTGGACCAACCGGACCTTCTGGTTCAATGACAGACATATTAAACACAAATGATATTCTGCAAATCGGCAGTCCAGGCATTAGTGGACCCAGAGGTTCGCCAGGTTCTCCTGGATTAGTGAGTGTTATGATTTTTGGGTTCCATGGAAATCACCAACACAGATTTCTCCCACAATAATTCACGGACACCAGAATTCACCGACAACAGATTTTATCGATAACAGATTTCACCGACAGCAGTCTTGGCCTGTAACAAAACATTAACCGAACATATTACTAATAATGATCGAATAACGAACACGTTCTTTTTGTGGACAGTAGAGCTCTGAACAGATATCCCGGGCAAAGAAGCGAAAACGAGTCAATTCTAGCAAGCATGCCAAACATGGTTATCCCACGATCGGTGGATGATGGTTCGTTCATTCCATTTGGCATGTTGCGTTTTATTCGGAGCTCCGCGTTTTAGGAAGCCCGTTGAAGTGTTCGATTACATGTAGAGTTCGTTGTTTCACCAAAAAACATGATTTTAAATTTTATCCTGAATTTTATCATGATTTTATCTTAATTTTTCCACGCATTTTCCGTCCTAGTTTTAATCCTGAATTTCTTGTCCCGATTTTAATCCTGGTTAAAATTCAGAATTTTTTCTCCTGATTTCAATCCTAAATTCTTTATCCTGGTTTCAATCCAGAATTTTTTCTCCTGATCTTAATTCAAAATTCTTGATTCTGGTTCCAATACTGAATTTTTCACCCCCAATTTCTATCTTGATTGTTTTAATTACTCTGACTAGTGTTATTCAACTGAACGAGCACAGCATACGAGAAAAACATTAGCGAAACCGTAGTTAGTTTGTATTTCTTTCATCTTATATTTTATGAACGAAGATCTTGAGACAGAGACGAATTTATCGTTCAGATTTAATGCCGAGAGAAAAATCATACATTCTGAAGTAATTGGGAACGGAAAATAGATGAAATATTCGATAGGAATGTGCTTAAAGCTGACGCCAATCAAGAACAAGTAATCAGCACAGTGTTTTCAGTG
>JAQQRP010000681.1:0-10254 GCA_028454245.1 Halictus quadricinctus
ATATTTGTTGTTTCTAAAGATACGTAAAATATGGTAAGGACAAAGTTGAATGGTACAATGGGGCTGACAGGATGCAAAACAAAAAATTTTGTTTTCATGTCATTTTTTTGGAGATATCAAGGTCACCTTGACTTTTTTAAATGGAATCACCCTTTTTTAAACACCTACAATGATAGTCCCTTTCATTAGGAATTCAGTGACTATAATTAGTCCAAGGTCATTCAAGGTCAAGGACAGAAAAACAACAAAGATATTTGAGGTGCTAACGATTGGTGACTCACCCTGTATGTCAACAATCTCTTCGTGGTCCCTCACGGGGTATACACCGCGGTAGTGGGGATAATTCCGCGACGTTTATAGAGAAATCACTGTACTCTCTTTGGGGGCACTTTTGACCTTCTCATCCGGCTACATCCTTTCTTTGTTCCTTTAGTAGTTTTAATAAGTTTAACATAATATATTGACATTCTTAATTTTTTCAAATTCTTTCACTGTTTCGAATTTCTCTTACAAACCATAATGTGCGCATAAAATGACATGAATGTATCTACCTGCTACAGTAAGAATATTTGCTTTTGGTCAGATTTCGAGCTACACGGATGTTGCGAAGCCAAGCGGACTCGCGTCAGGGCACACGGTGGCAGGCAAGTCGTAACGGAAAGAAATGACAGGCATACCTGGCCGCGTAGTCACATATCGAGAGACGGAAGTAGCAAATGGTATCGTCGTGAAATAATTGCGATAGATATCGCGTGATCAACGGGGCCGCCTAAGTTGGACGAGGCTGACAATACGCCAATAGAATAAGGCGGAGCTAAGCGCTTGCCGCGAGGAACGTGTCTATTCAAGCAGAGGTTGGCCTTTCCTCTTTCTCTCGCCGTGCGCCAAGGAGCCGGCAAGCGTCCGTGGAATGTCTTCATTAAAATACCCGAGCTCATCATTTATGCAGAGCAAAAACACAACGAGGTGAGCTTCGAACGAGATCGCCGTTCTCGACGCGATCCGTGCCCACTAGTTCGCTAACTCGCTCGCTCGATCGTTCCCCGCTCGCTTCCTCGGCCTAGCGTTCAGTTTTTAATTTCCGCATTGTTTTCTAGCAAGGTGTTCCGGGATTTACCAGCGTCCCAAGAACGTGGCTCGAGTTCCGGGCGTGAAAATTCGCGCTAAACGATCATTGATTAATCGGGGAAACAGCATGGCGCCTCCACGTTGCTCACCTCGAGGATCAAGCTGTGAAATGTTGTCAAATTAATTTGGCACATAATTCGGTAAACGTGAGTGATCGCGAGGAATTTATCTCCTTATTCCTGTCACAAATCCTAAGAATAAATAGCGAATAAAAATTTAAACATTAATTCTTTTGTCTCCTGGAACGCCCAATTTATTATCATTATATAACTATTTTATTATTCCTAACTATAAAGTCACAATTTTGTACATTAATACAAATCTGAAATCTAAAACAAACTTTGTAGTAAATTCAGGTTCTTATTTCTTAATTTATTATATAATCTCCATAATTATCAAGGACAGTTTGCCATCTTTCCTGCAAATTTTCAATCCCACTCTTGTAGAAATCCAGGGTTCGTGAAGCAAAATAATCGATTAATTATGGGTACCCCTAATAATATAATATACTTCCTGATGATACGAGAAGAAATGAATTAAATTTAACTGAAAACATGCTTTCCTTATATTTATTTTAAAATTTTTGACAAAAATGGGTAGGAGTAAATTAAGACAGTGAAATCATTAAAAGAATTTAAAAATGTATCATTTTCAACCTGTCACACATATTAAGAAAGTAAATGTTTAGTCTGCATAAAAATCCGTGGTTCGTTCATAATCTTTATTTTGCAAACGAAGAATGTCGATTCTGTCCCCGTAAAACATTTACGTTTTTTCGTTCCTTTAAATCGCTTCATTCGCCGGCCACGTAAATGAAGATACATTAAATCTCATGAATACGCGCCGCAACACCTCGCGAATTCCTGTGTCGTTTATTATTTTAAAAACTTGTATTCCGAAATGAACAAGCATTTCTTTTTACGGAGAACCGGCGAAATAAGAGTAAGTTTTATGTGATCCGAAAGCAATCGTTGGTCCCCGGGACTCCTTTTCGCATTCCTAATTAAGTAGAAAGTTACAGGTATGACATTTTGTAAGCTTGTCGCGTTTGTCATCGCAGCATCAATCATGAGGACCAAATTCCGATGTCTTGTGCGCGGAATCGATATTGTAAATCGGGAGTATCAGGGTGGCATAATTTTAACGTTTATCGATAGAGTCCATTTTGAATGTATCGTTTAACACTGGGTTTACGGAGCACTAAAAGTAACTATGTTGCATTACTTTATGAAAATAACAAGAACGTGTCATCCCCATTTTTAACAATATTTTTAGAATAACATATACCCGAAGAAATAAATTCGCTAAATAATATCTCACGTATGCATCCTTAGAATCTTAATAATTCTAAATTAAAATTATTAGAACACGTCATTTTGACGAGTCCCGTAAACCTAGTGTTAAAGACATAAGTCTTTAATAATAAGTCTCAATAATGCTATGATTTTCAAATATCAGATTGCTCTGAAAGTGTTTCTCGTAATGTACACGTTAATTAGATAACACGAGCACACACAAACAGCGTGATCATCTTTTCCTTAATGTTTTATTATTTCTTAAGCTTTCTCTTCAATCATTTTTAACAGTTTAAGAAACTATCCTGGACTCGCATTGTACAGGGTGTACCAAAATTATGTGTAAACACAGCTGGAGACAGTGCCTTTGGATCGGTGGCTTTGATCAAGGTCAAACTTTTTATTGTTGCATCGTAATCTACTCATCGAGAGGACAAAAAGTCTGAAAGAAACCAAGTGTTTCAAGTCAACCGTACTCTTAAAAAACGACCATATGTAGAGAATAGAATTAAAATGACAACTCTGTATACAGAGAAAAGAAGTTGCCAGTTCAGTGCAATAATCGTTATTTATTTAATTGAACCAAAGCTCAAGAAGTTATAAATTACTGTAGCATTATTTTACTGTGTGGTTATTTATTGGTACAGTCACTCTACGTCCGGTAGCATTCAACGAACAACCACCGAAATAATTTTTAAAGCGTAATCCACGTCATTTCGGCGTAGCAGCCCTTTCACTGGTCCACTGATAAACGCCTAAACAACCCCCCTCCCCCCGACGTATCCCCCGTTCGTCCGAAGAATCCGGTGACCTTCATCTCCGTGCAGACCCCACGCAAGTTGGCCAGCGCTCTCCCACGAGATGAATTTATGAGCAGGGAAATAGAGAGACAACCGTGGTCCCAGCCTAAGGCGGAATCCCGGGGTGGATGGTGTGTACCTGTTGTGTCGTTACATAAGGAAACGGCGCGTATATGCGGCGCGAAGCTCATGTATGCGGCATCCGAGGGAGCCTCATAGTCGTAGATAAACGGCTAGATAATGCGCCACGCTGACAGAAAGTCTCCCCGAAGCTACCTGCTCCGCGGGATGCCTCGTGTGTCGCGGGGCAGATCATCGTCCCTGGACCCGATCACTGTCCCTTCCAAAACCGGAATCATCGATGAATTAGGCAGCATGATTCGGAGGAAAAAGTTATTTTACGATTACATTAGAATTGCCTTTTTAACCCTTCATAACCGCGTACCCTGGTACTTATTTCAAGTTTTGAGCTAGAAAATATTTCTACTAAAAAGAAAATCCAGATAACAATATCCTTAATCCTGATCAAAAATATCTTTAACACTAGCTGTTGCAGAGCACTTCAAGTGACTGTTTTACACTAGTTTATAAAAATAACAAGAGTAGGAGCAACTTAAAGCAGTAGACAAATTAACAAAATTTAAGAACATCAATGTACTAGGCTCAGCTTATTAAAATTATGAAAAGAAGAATGAAGCTTCTATTTGGCTTCTATTTCTTCCAAACAATTTTTATTTCGCACGAAGATCCACAGTCTAGTAATCAGCAACTTGAATGAGAGGACACGGTAATCTAAATAAATGCATTGACTAAATAAAGGCACTGACCGATAAACAGACTAGAATAAACAAATGAATTCAAGTTGCCGACAGGTGTACCGAAGAAGTCTCCGATCGCAAGGGCTTAAGACAAAAATGAATTTCTAAAGATGGCCCACGCTGACAGAAAGTCTCCCCGAAGCTACCTGCTCCGCGGGATGCCTCGTGTGTCGCGGGACAGATCACCCCGATCGCTGCACCCCCCCTCCCCACCCGAAGCCGGAATCATCGGTGAATTAGGGAGCATGATTCGAGCATTCCATCGTGTCGCGATCCTCGACATAGCTGCCGACTTGTGGTTATAGATTTTCAACCCGAGTCTGACGATGCGGGACCCGGGGACAGGGAATTTTACGACTCTTCCGCTCTCGTGGGATGCGACAATGAGACTCTAGATATATTAATAATAACAGAAGAAGGTGTTTCAGTAGCGCTGCTAGGGCCTCTGACTGAAACGCTGAAGGACCCAATAATAACAACGCTTAAGATGACTGACAATTGTGTATTTCGCTATATATGTCGCCAAGGCCTGGATGATAAACGTCGATTATCCCCACTACCGCGGGGTGTACCCAGTGAGGGGCCACGATGCTTGAGAGGCCTCGGACGCCAAGGAATGTAAACATAACACGGCTTGGGTACGTCTCAGGAGGTATACACGATACACGACGCTGGCAAGACCGGTGTTGTTGACAAATATCGAGAAATCATTTCCTGTTAATATTATTAATTAAAATCTTAAAATCTTTTAATGTCGTTCCAGTTTGGTTGTTTGTATTTCGAGGGTCATGAAATGTGAATACGAAGTTTGTCCGTGGTATTCGGTGATTGGTTCGGCGATTTATCCAGTACCTACCGAAAAAAGTAGGAAAACAGTTGCGGGATCCAGCTGTCACGCGAAACTGCAACTTACGAGACTTTTGAAGCGTGTATGAGTGCAATGTCAGCCACTACGAAGGGTATGTTCGTTCGTCCATTGCCCAGCTGTCTAATATACATACAATGTTACGAATACCGTATGTCCATCCGCGTGCAAAGCTTCAATGTCGTCGTACTATTTCAACGCCCTTCGCCAGTGCGACATTGATGTATGCCTCGCTGAGGAAAAGGAAGTAAATGTGTCATCGTGAGCTATACCCTTATCTCGCTTTCCTCATCTACGAAATTAATATTAATGACCCGTACATGATTTTCAAGGTTAGACGTCGGACAAATGTTTAACAAAAAAATCTCTTATCAAAGTATGTATAACATCTGAGAACATGATCATTTTTTCGCAATGTAAAATACTCTTTACGAATTCAGAAATTCTGCAATCTTCTATTTATTTATTTCTATCTACTTCTTTTTATTTAATGATTCTTTTCGTGCTTTGATTGTTTTTTTAAACATAACCTATAAGTAGATATTTTACGTATTTGTGAGAAAAATGAGTGGACAAAATATAGAACAGTGGAAACATTATTCAAATTACTATAGTGAGAGAAGAAAGAAGCTTTTATTCGATTGCAATTTTGTTCTAATTGACATAGCAAATTTTTATTCTGTGTTAGCAGTATACTTATAGTTATTGTATAGAAAAGAATTAAAAGTTAAAAGACAATTTAAGCGAAATTATAAAACAAAATATAAGCAAATTCTGAAGGTATACTGGTGCCCTGAAAATGTTTTTAATATCATTGTAGCTCACCTTGAAACACAGTCCAAACATTATTTCCTAATCTGAAGTGGTACAATCTTCTTGTGAACATCTGTACGAATGTATAAATGACTAATAAATTACAATAGTCAATAGAGTTGAGCATGGCGAGAATCGTAGAAACGATTTGAAGAATTCTTATATCGAAATAACTGAAGCGATTCAAGGTAGAATGGAATAGTTGAAATGTTCCCTCGTAATGCCATTGTAAGGATTCAATTTCAACCGTATTGCTTGTAAAATGGAAATGTTGTATACAATATTATCCGTTGTAGGTAGCATAATTTAAGAATTATATAATCTTGCATAAAAAGTGGTAAAAAGAACATTTTAAACGTGTTATTGCAATAATTATGAGAGAATAAGCACACATGAAACAATGACATCTACATTTTTGCAAGTCTTTCCTTAAATATCATAAAAATGTTTACTAACATAAAGAAATTGTGGATTTTGACGGAGCAAGATACAAAATATTATTTCACATATTTTTATTTCTTAACGGATAAATAAAAATTGTCAATTATTTTATGTTCGATCAATTATATTACATATATGGTATATTTGGTTGGTGTATTCATGTGTTCGTTGTTTATGTTGATCCCCATGCTTATTCATCCAGAAACGTCTCGCCATTTATGCACACTTGTGTATACATAACTCTGATATGATTACTCGTGAGTAACTATCGTATAAAGTATAAACCACAGTTTTTTCCTTAGATTTCAATCAAAACTCCAATGATAAAAATTTGAAACCGATAATTTAAACTTTTATGGGATCGTAATCGTAATCATGCTTCTGGCGTGCATAGCACAATAGTGCTATTGTGGCGATAATTGCTAGCTTCCGTAATGTCTGAAACAATATATTAACAAAATAAATATTATTTCCTCTATCTCACGTTTTAATCGAAGATAATAGAAATATTACGAACGTCGTAACAGGAAGTGAATCATATCTAAACGAATGCAAAAATAAGTAAGTAAATAAATTGTAAATATAAATTGTAAATAAATAAATTGTAAATATAAATTGTGAGTAAATAAGTTGTAAATATAAAGTAAAGGAATTATCTCGTTCTCGAAACTTGGAGTTTAAATTTACACGAACATGTAACAACTAGCGAGAATTAATACTGAATGTCACTTATTTGCTCAAAAAATATAACAGAGCTATTTTATAGTTTAGGACTTCGTGCTTTGTAATTGTCAAAGTTATTTCACGACGTGCATTCTCAGATTTCTCTTTGATGCAGAATGAAAAAGTAGTCACTTACTCCGTACATGATTTTTACACTCACTGACTATTTCACACCTTTCTCGGTATTCAAACTTTCAAATGATACATTCATTGGCCATGTACGGATATTTATAGTGGAGATCGAGTCCGCGAAACATTTGAGCAAACTGACATGACGTATCGAATCAAAAACACGTTGACACGTGGCGTCGATAACGAACATAATTTCTGAGGAGCATATCTGAAAACAAAGAGGTGTCTTCGAACTTGTGTAGGCTACTGACATCGAAACCATTCCCGCGAAACAAAGAAAATCGTGGCAATTTGTTCATTGCACGCTTCGAACATTATTTCAGCTGTCACTTTTCATATCTGCCATTGATTCCTGTTCTTTTTTGTGCAGAATGAGTCACCTAACATTTATTAAGCACAGAAACTCCATTGTTTTTAACCGTACGTGAAAACGCCTGAAGTTTTTGCTTCAGGGGGGCAATTATTGACATAGAGATCTTTTTCTCATGCTCTCCGAAATGTCAAGGTCATCGATGTTTTTTTAAGCAGGAGACACATTCAATCGACATCGTAAACGACAAGAAACATGCAATTCTCACCTGCGTTCTTTCGCTATAAGTCGCTACCATGACTAGAGAAGTAGCAACAGACCTAACAAATCCAATGCTAAAAGAATCCGAACTCTAACCGTGAACTTTAACCGAAGAATATTTAGCAGGAAAATCCAAATTAAAATTAAATTAAATCAAAATTAATTAAATAAAATTAAAATGAAATCAAGCGAAGGGACTGGGTGTCTTCGCGAAGTGTGTAAAGGTACGTGTAGTCTCGCGAACGGAAAAGAAATAAATTTCTCGGATTCGTCTACTGGTCGGCTGTTTTTATTATATTCTATTAAGCCGATACTCGGAATTTACGAGACAATTACAAGCGCGGTTTCGTCTCTGTGATCGTGACCGAGCGGCCTGTCGGCCCGGCTGAAAGAACGAGCAAGCGTGTATTGAGATCGTGGGTCGGTCGCAGGGACAGCAAGGGAAGAAGTAAAGATTTTATCTCGCGCAGCTGATCACCACTCTCGCTTTGGCCGAGAGCCAAGGGAACATTTCTTTTTCTCTCTCTCTCTCTCTCTCTCTCTCTCTCTCTCTCTCTCCCCCTTCACCGTCTCCTCTCCACGGATCGTCGACCGCCTCTCGCGCGAGAAACGCCGCGGATTTGCATGCGATCAGTTACCGATTAAACGAGATAGAATCGGCTGCTACTCCGCGCCGAATCGATGGCCGATGTCTGTCTTAACAGAATTGCGAATGAGCGCGCCGGACCTTCGCGAACGGAAACATGGCGGACAGACCGAAATGCAACTTTCACAATTCAGTTCTTCTCGCAACATTTCCACCTTGTATTACTGTTTCCTTTGAAGTTTAACGTTGCACCGAAAAGATCGTTACTAAAAATTCCATACTTACAGATGTTCTCTTAAACAAGACAGTTAATTACTGTAACTGTGTCCTTGGATCTCTGGTGTAAGACTTTCAGGAATTTCTGTCGTCATCGACGTTCGGGTACAGTTTCTTTTTGACATAAGACGACGATGTCTCTTTCGCAACAAGAAAATCTCTATCCCCATATTCTTCTTTCGAAGTTGCTCGCTCGACACCTGCCAAAAGAAGAGGGTGTCACTTTATGGTCTGCCCAGCAAGTTTAAGGGATCCATAAACTCTCGACCCACTCGAGAACAATAGAATAGGTATCCTCACCCGCAACACGTCGAACGCTGCCCCGAGCCATCGTCTTATGTCGAACGAAAACTGTAGTTTGCATTTTTTATATTGTATATTGTCCGACTTGTATATTTATTCACGGTTAGACCTCGAAGACAAGCAGCGACGACGTAAACACAAACAATATAGTCATCGAACAACACTGAACGACTCTTAGCAAAAGACAGAGACACTGAGACACAGGTGCATGCAATACACTGACCTCTCTATATATGTCGCCAAGGGCTGGATGATAAACGTCGTGCAATTATCCCCACTACCACTTTGTGTTAATTTTCAACCCTGTATGTCGGCATGGGGGGGGGGGGGTAGTAATAGGGTGACAAAGAAAATCAGGTTTTTCCGTATTATCTCTTATCCTTTTCAATTGAAAATTCTGAAAAAAATCAGGCATATTTTCGCTATTAAAATGCACGTTTATGAATTTTTTCAGAATTTTTAGCTCCGAGAATAAATGATTCCAATACAATTAGTATTGTACGATAAATGCCCAAAATCTATATCTGAAAAGAAACGAATAACAAAACGCAAGAGGAACAAAAAAAAAAAATAAAAGAATCCAGCAGAGGTGTGAACAATCCCCCATCCATCAACTTCGTTTGATCCAACGTTCCCCCGTTACAAACCGTATAACATTCCCGTCAAAACTAGTAAACAAATTGCAACGAGCGTGTCGAGCGTGTCCCGGGAATAGAAAAGCCGTTCGTACCCGAGATCTCGATCGAAAGGAGGAGCTGACCTTGGGCAAGTTTTGCAATTCTATCTGCATCTCGATCGGCGGCCAGCGATTCGGGATCGGTAGGATCGGTGTCGGTTGAAACGCATCGATCAGCGGTCCTCGTTAAGGTAACCGCGATCGAAAAACAAACCCGATGACGCGTGTTACACGGGGGAGGCACAGGAAATCGGTCCGGTCGTCTTCGTAGGCCGAATGGAATCCAGCGAGTGACACCACAAGTCGCCGGAATTTCAGCGTTGCATAGCCCGGGTAGCTCGCGATCCAGGGCCAAGCGTCTCTTTCTCCCTAGGCCCCCAGACGTCGGTTGTTAACGCGTCGCGATCGGATTCATTTCTGTATACGTGCATGCGTGTTGCATCGAGGCCCGGATCAGAAGCCAGCAAGATGTTCCAGTTCCCTCGGCTGCATTCGCGGTGCGAGCAGCGTGCCGGGCGTGCTGATACTTCAGCTTCTGTTTGCACTACTTCGGCCGCGCGGTATGCGCCCGCGGGAGGGTCCCTTTCTGTCTTCCACGGCGGGCACCATCGACGCGACTTGCTCCGCATCCACGTCCTAGGATCGTCTATGCATCATGGAATTTGCTGCGGTGGTTTGCGCATGGCGCGCTACCGGTGGTAAGACCTTCTCCAAGTGGCGCGTCAATCTTTCGAGTACGATCAACTGGATTCCTCAAGAGCAGCACTGTTCAACAACCTAAAAAGATATAAGTTGCCCCCACCAGTGGACACGAGATCGCTACTGTA
>JAQQRP010000682.1:0-10251 GCA_028454245.1 Halictus quadricinctus
AGTGTACATTTTTAACCTGTCTCACGAAATCGACGGTGGCTTTATCGCGTTCTTTTCCAACCGCAGGTAACCGCGAAGTTCTAACCTACCAATGAAGAAAATAATTGGCTAAGAGCAACAAGAGAACCGTGAGGTAGAAAACAAAATTTTATTACAAGACACGCATTACTCCGAAGATTCTAGATGAGCATTCTTTTAGAGAGAACGAACAAAAAAACTTCTAAAAACGACAAAAAAAAACACACACACACACAAAAGAAAAGACACGTGCAAGAATTTTAGACTCTGTATCCACGTCGACGGAGAATTATGTTGACTCGACGTAGAACGAAAGGGGAGTGACTTTCGTCCAAAAAACGGAGGACAAAAAAAAGAAACGGTTCTCCGGAAGATACCGAGAGAGAAGTCTCTCGGGAAAAAGCGAGGAAGGATAATCGCGACGAATCGTTCCGTTTCTCGTTTGATCGCGGACAGATGCGCTCAAGTCCAAGGATTTCTGGCAGCCGTCGACGGAAAAATGGCGGAAAACATCAGCGAAAGGTATTCCGGGCTCGGAATCATGCCATTTGCCGCGCTGCCAAGGAAAATGCGAGAAAGCGAAGACAGAGGGAAGTTTTTCCCGGGGAAAACAGGGAGATTACCGCCGAGCACGAGAAACCTGTTCAATCGATTCTCTGGAAAACGAACGAACGGAAGTTGACGCAACGGATCCATACCGACACGTGGATCCGGACCTTGACACCGAGCATTCCATTAGCAAGCGACGCTTTTCGGCGCGTTGCACTCTTTTGGGAATTTTTCGGAGGATTTCGCAGCGCGAGCCAAACCCAGGCCGAGGCGGGCTACGATCGTGATCCTTTCAGGATCGCTTTGATCGCTCCTCCACTACAGAACTTTGAATATCCCCTACGGGATACGTATCGAGGAATTGAGGAGGTACATCGATTGCGAGAGGAAAACACGACCTACGTTCCAAAACGAAAGCTGAACCCTTTCCGAGAGGTCGCTGAGGAGGTGCGGCACCTTCAGATGAGAGGGAGGACGACGGACGAGAATTTTCGGAGACAAACTGCACATCTCGCCGGAGATTTGAAATTTTCAGAGCGCGACTCGAACGAGATCGAACAGCTCGTAGACGATCCAAGGGAACAGTTTGAGGCAGAGGTTAGTACTCGTTCGAGCGAGAAAGATCGATCGGAAAGGTAAGCGAGCCAGTCCTGTTATTTCTGTCGATGTTTCCGGAAGTGGTCGCGATTTGTGCAGTATTTTTGTCCAGTATTTTTGTCCAAACCAATCGAACTTTTCGCTATTCCCCCCCCCCCCCCCCGAACGGGTGAAATGTTTCATTGTAACGTGCAAAAGATCCGTTCGTAGATATTTCGTTGTTCAATCTACCTTTTATAAATGTTTTACCGGTGGTTATGGGGTTTCATTCATGTTGTCTGCTGTACGGGTTGCAGTATCGGCTCACACGCATCCGGCGAACGCTGTGACGTCGCGTACCCTTTACCTGTTAACTGATCGTCAGTCCGAGGACGGTCGCATAAGCTCGTATTTATCGTTTTCAATCCTACTATGCTCTGTCAAATCTGGAATCTGTCGGCGGGATATCGGACAATTGAAAACTGGACGCGAAAAGAGCCGCGGGTGTGCAAGATAAATGTCCGAGGCCGTATCGAATCTATTCAAAATGGACTTTCGTCAAAAATTTACGATTATATATATACAGTGACGAGCAAAAGTGTAAACACACTTCGCTAGTTTTATATGAAACGTGATAATACAACCTATTTTTCGATTGAGCGATAAAGATTAGGTACTATTACAAAGTGAATAGGATAAACGAAACACAACAGTTCATTTTCGTTAATATTAACAATGTACGGAATATTTATCGAAAATAGGGATTGAAGACAATTTTTACAGTTTTCCACTTTAATTGTGCTCGTCGAAATAAAGCTTTAAATTAATATTTTGTCCATTTTCCTTTACTTTTTTGTACTGCTTCTAACCTGCGTGGCATACTATCTATTAAATTTTTAATCATTTCCGGCTGAATGTTGTACCATTCTTGTTCTGTCGTTTTCCACAATTCATAAACACCTGAGGGTGAATTGCCATATTTTGCTATCCTTCTTTTCACAATTGACCGCAAATTTTCGATTGTGTTCATACCTGGACTTTGTGCTGGTCACTTCATCACAGAAAACTTTTGATTTCCTAGCCAGGTTTTTGCTATCTTTGCAATATGCTTATAGGGTCCCCGTCTTGTTGAAATACTACTTCATCTTCAGCAAATTCAATAGAATTAACAACAGAAGGTAAATTATTTTGCAAAATATTTAAATAATGCTCTTTGCACATGATAACTTCTATCCGAACTAAGGGACCAACACCCTTATGAGTAAAACAACCCCAACACATAATTGAGTCACCCCCGAACTTCATAGTTTGTTTTATGCCACTTGCTTGATTACTATTTTCGGATGAAGTCCAGTACCAAGACCTGCCATCAGATTCAAATCTATTAATTTTTGTTTCGTCGGGCCATATAACTCTTTTCTAATCTTCTGTTGTCCACTCTTTGTATGTGTGAGCAAATTTTTTTCGTAGTTTAATATTTTTGCCTGAAAGAGTTGGTTTGCGTTTCTTTTCTCTCGCTTTTAACCCGATTCTGTTGAAGGAGCGGCGAATGGTCCATTCACTTGCATTTACTCCAACGTCTTGAGCCGCGATTTTTGGAGTTTTATGACTTTCAGACCGAAGACGATGTGCCATTTCACGTGCAGCTCTGTCAGAAACAAGTTGCGCTCTACCGTTTCTTGAAGAAGTTGACACGCTACCATAGGTTTTCTTTATTCTTGCAACCATCGTATGACTTACACCACATTCTACTGCAATTTGCCGTAGTGAAAAACCTTTATCGCACAATGAAATGATACTGTTTCTTTTATCTACACTAAGTGGTTTCATCTTGACTTACTCGTGTCAACTAACTTTCCAATAGGAGAAAAACTGTGTAAATACCAGTCCAAACGTGTCTTACTACAGTTGGCTATCAGTGTTCGTTGACAATTTCATTTCCCTAGCATTTGTGTACTATCTTAACCGTTTCAAATCCTTATTTTCGTAAAATATAGATATTGTTAATATTATCTAACATAGACTGTTATGTTTTGTTTATGACATTCATCATATGAATATTATTACCTAAGCTTTGAATTGAAAAGTAGATTGTATTATCACGTTTTATGTAAAACTAGCAAAGTGTGTTTACACTTTTGCTGGTCCGTGTACACGTCCAGCACCAGCACGTTATCGTGACAAAATGATTAACGTTTCTGTTCTGAAATCCGACCAAGTAATCGAACGAATAAATATTTTGCGGTTCGAGCGTTTGGCGCTTGTAGTCTCTTTTAGTTCCAGTCTTCAATCTCCCAACTTGACGCTCTCTGTCTTCTGATCTTTTGTAGATTTCTGTCGACTCGCGTTGCCTCTTGACAATGTAAAGATTGACTTACACACGTCGTTGCTCAAAAAATTATCGGACCATTTACATCTCGATGGGAAAACGCGAATCTATCGCGCGCGCGCGTTCTCTCGTTCATAAGTATTAGGAGGACCGATCCAAAGAAAAATGGGGATAACAATGGGAAATCGTCGGCGGTCGTGACGGGAGTCGTTTAACCGCGGCTCCTCGAAGCTCAAGGAACTATAGTCACGCCGCGAAACGGGGTTAAAGAAAAGTGGCGCGACACGCGCCGATCTATGGCAGCATGTAATTTTCGTCGAATGCAGTAATCCCGATGCTTGTGAACAGAAATGCACGTACGGGCAAGCAAGCGCAAACAGCTCTAGATGACCGGCTATTCCGGGCCACGTTTATTCTTTCCATGAATATTTCACCGGGCTCTCCGGGGGCGATCTCGGCGAGCCGAGCAAATTGATTGACGGCCTCTTCCAACTCGAGTCATTCGTGATCAATGTGAACCTCGACGCTTGCATGTTTCGTCAATATCGTGTCCACCACTTCGGATCAAGCTGGCGAGATGATCCAAGCCAAAGTTGTGATCGGTGTCGCAACCGAGAGACGATGTAATTCTGCTCGTGTTTGTTGTCAACGCGTTATTATTATTAATAAGAGTATCATAGTCGGTGGGCTGGAAAACTATTTTTCCCAGGGTCGGCGCATCGCGGGCAACAGATCTTGTCCGCGTTTAGGGTAGCGACGGCCCGGCCCGTCGGAAGAAGGGCAAGATCAGCGTCAATTACACGAACACATCAGAGATTATATTCCGCGGCTTCGTTAATGGAGAAAATTTATTCTACGTGTAAATATATAAGATAAGTGTATACTTGTATCTAAACAAAACAATTGTTAACGAAGAATCGACCAAGGGTAGAACCGGATCGGCAAACGTATTCCGGCGAATAACACGGAGCACGGAACGCAGTCGGGGAAATGACAGTTTTGCTTGCCGCGGGTCATCGAATCGGGATTTACATTTGCATGGGAAGCCAGCTGGTCGGGCGACGCGTGTTGGTCGTGGGAGCCTCCGTTCACCTAGTGGAATTTGCTCAATATGAATTTCAATTTTTGCAACCGCAACACACTTCTCGTACCCCCCCTTGCCGCACAATTTTGTTTGCGGTTACAATGATTGGAGCTTCTCTGATTATTCATTGGAGAGGCAAACAGAAATGATGTTTACTGCGTGTGTACCTTTACTTTACTGCTTCAAAAAAAAAAAAAAAAAAAAAACGAGAAAAGAAAAGGGGAGAGCTTTTACACTGAGCTAATATTGTTTGAAGTATTCGTCGCGAGATTGACGCAATATTATACGGCAAGGGGCTGACATTTTTGTACTCGTTCGTTGCGAGAGACTTGGAAAACGAAATAGAATAAAAATAGAACGAAAAATAAACATTGTAAACTGATTAGAATGCGAATCTTTTGCGGAAAATTATTAGGCGACTGAAGTTTGTTCAGCTTTGTAGACATAAGTGATTCTTGAAGCGTCCGTCACTCTTTCATATCTATCCAGAGCTGTAGTCGTTGTTCGAAATTATAATAAATTCGTTTCATAAAAACAGAAACATTTCTAAAAGTATATTGGGATTAGAAATTAACTCGGTACCTACTTAAAGAAAAAGTTATACTGTTTATTTACAGAAAGGTCATAAATATTTGAAATATATCCAACGTGAGTATTAACTGTATCGTTTTCTCAGCCAACTGACGAATCCCTTCTCGAAAAAATATATCGACATCTTTTCCAATATTTGCGATATTTTTACTAGCTAAATAACGTAAAAACAACAGAAACAGATGATAATTTGATCGAGCAAGGTCTAATTACGAATAAGCATAAAACAACACCTAACTCGAGTAATTTTGATTATTTTTACTTGAAACAAATAACTTGTGTGATTCAACCGCTCAGACATATGTGTGCAATATAATGTGTGTAGTTTTTCTGAGAAAGCTCCTAAAAATTGGTTGAAAAATCCTCCCCGAAAATCGGAGTACTCCTTTAACACTAGTTTTACGGTGCCACTAAAAATGACAATTTTACATTACTTCATGAAAATAAGAGGAATTTCAAATTTTTGGGAATTTTTTTTTTAATAATATACACGCAAAGGAATAAATTAAAAATATTGTAACCCGTCATTTCGAGGGTTCCCATAAACCTGGTGTTAATTGATTCATCTCGACGGGCTGGAGGAAACGCACGGCATCCGAAGAGTCTCGCAAGACTTTTCCGAAGCAGGTTGCCGAAACCGAATGAGAGGAGGCCGCTTAAAAGTGATCATTAGACTGGCTGGATGACTCCTGCGAGCAACAGCGTGTCCGTCATCCATGACTGCGCGGGTGAATTCGAAGGGTCCATATTATATCGTCCATTCCAGTAAGTGTAACCAGTTCGTATTGTGTCCATTATATCGATGTAAATGCGTGTGAACCGTCTTCGTCTGAACAACAGTCACCGACGATCGCGTTCGATTAGAGTTATACGAGAAAGATCGACAGATCTCGTTCGTCGAGTTTCCCGAGGTGACGTCCGTTTGCGTGCGAGAAAGGTCTCGCGGCGTCGGGACGCTGCAGGATGGTTTTTCAAGAAAAGATGCTCCGCGAAACTGTCCGGAGTCGACCGACCGGTCAGTGTCGTCAAGTGCCACTTAAACGAGTAGCTTTCTCCTCTTCTCCTTTTCCCCCTCCACCATCCCATTCCACTCCAACGTCCCCCACTAAGACTGGTCACGTGACGTGCCGCGTGGCGTCGCGCACGCGCAACGTGTCTCCCATTCGCCCCACCAATCCCCGTCGCGCACGCGCAACGTGTCACGCGTTACTCTGGTCATCGGAGAGGGGGAACATTGTACTCCCCTCGATTCTCTCGAGCTGGCAACACTGCGACCGGTAAACGTAATAACTAGACTGCGGGTTTCGATACGAAATAAAAACTTTCTATCCGAATTGCAACAAACTGGAGTGAAATAAAAGTTTGATTTCTTTTTGATTATCTTTAATAGATTGAGGATAAAATAATAGTATCTTTAAACTCTTCTAATGTTGTTACTGTCCTAAATTACACCTCATTTTTGTCATAAATGCATCAAATCCGCAGTCTAGTAATAATAATCGATTCAACGAGCATGCACTCGCGGGACTGTCGCCTGTGCGACACGTGTGCGACACCTAGAACAAATAGCAAGGAGATTTTTCGCGACAGCTAACGCGACTCCTCGGTTAACGCTGGAACTGTTGGACGAGTCGAAGCATCTTCGACAATCGACGAGAACGCAAAAGAATCTCTGTGGGAAATTGCAAAGCCGAAAGCTCAACGAATCGCAGCTTGTATAAGAAAGAACAGTGAGCTGAATTTAGTTTTGTTTCGCGTACAACTGCTAAGTCGACGACACAGTATGAAAAGATTTTCCGTATAAATGACGCGCATCTTCCGGTCTAAGATTCGACCCTCGAGAAGTACCTTTTCTCTGGCGAGACAACTTTCGAGCGTTTTCGTAAACATAGGGTTTTCTGAATGCAAAAAAATTCGATTTCCGGTAAAAATTGGATCGAGCCGCGCGCGTCGCATTCTCTGCCCGAGGAGACGGAGATTCTGGGGAAAATTGAATTCGTTCGCAAAGGGCAAAAAAAAAACGATAAAAGGGACCTGATCAAGGGAATTACCGTTGTAACTGGAAATCCCGAGCACGGCAACACTTTTCAGGAGAGCCACGCGTATTCTGCGACAGCGAGTTTCTAAGATAAGAAGGGATAACGTGAGATTTTGCGTGAGAGATGCTCGGAGACGTCCTGAATTAAGAATGATACGTTTAAGCGTCGCCCGGGTTCGGCGTTGTAAATCGTCGACAAAAGACGATGCCGGTAAAGCCCCGTTCTGAGCACGCCTAACTCGTGCGAGAAGGTTACTGAGTTCACGTTTGTCCGCAGCACGTTTGTTCACACCGCATTCTCGTCATCAACAATGCTCGCAGCTGTATCGCGGAATCAACCCGCTGGTGGATGTACGTGGGTTGTTCAATGAGCACCGGCAAACTCTGGACTGATCTAGAGATCATCGAATGTCCATCGAGAAACCGCGAACAGGGCATTCGATCCTTTCGATCCAAGAAATTAATCCTGTTAACGGTACCGCGAGAACGTTCCGATGAAATTTGCATTCATTATCGAGGATCTTTCGATGCACAACGTGCGCTTTTTTATCGACGGATTTACTACCAGTTTTGAGATTTCTACTTTACGAACGCATCCTTTCGACCAACATTAAAAACAGAACTGCACCAAGTACATTGAACACGAAGCAACGATGACACAATTTTATTAACCCTCGGACTCCTGCGAGTTCAAGAGGACTATGCCGGAGTCATTAATACAGTTTCGTTCCGATATAAGACGATGCCTCGGGACCGCCTTTCGTCCTATTTCAGGACTTTTATTGAATAGGATAGAATATGACATATGTACCTTCTCGTTCTGACACTGAACGGTGTCGAGCGAACAACTTCAAAAGCAAAAGAGGGGATAGGGTTTTTCTTATTTTGAAATAAACAGCGTCGACTAATATCGGAATAAAAAAACTGTGCAGTGTTTACTCGATACATGTCCAAACCACGGGTCTAGCCAGGGACATAGATCGACCAGGAGATACTTTGATCCACTCTAGAAAAGGACAGCGAAGCTCTAGAGGCCTCGGTTCATACCCCGCGGCAGTGGGGATAGTTCTGCGACTTTTATCGGCTAGACATTTCGGACATATATAGAGTAAACTCTCTGTAGACATCGACGGTCGCGCTCAAGCTTATCCTCACCGTCACCGGCGACGGGTCACGAATGACTCCGGCATAGCAACCTCTCACCCTCCGGTAGGAGGGTTAAATACTTTTTAAAACAGAAAACGGAAACGGACGTAGAGTTTATTACTTGTCGAATCCGCGTTCAGCTCGGAGATTAACCCATTTGCATCGTAAGGAAATATGAAAAGAAGGCCTTCATCACCAAACCTTCTTTTTATTATATTTAGGTACAAAATGGCTACAAGTGAAAGAACTTCATATTTCAGCATTATAAGAACAAATAAATTGAGCGTATATATACGCTAATGATGCAAATGGGTTAAGCACGACGACGCTTAATTTTCCGGAAGAACCGTGTGATAGAGAAATTTATCGTCGTCGAGATGGATCAAAATTTGACAAAGGGATACCGAGTGGTTATTGAATGGCCCACGTAGAAAATCATGGAACCTCGTTTCATAGCTTTCGTTGTCACCAACGGCAATGCATCACGAGCTTGAACGCAGCAAACGGTCGGACCTTTCACGGCTCATAATCGTGTCGAAACATCAACGAAACTTGCGATTCCATTAGCGGTGAGCTACCTTTAATTAGCTGCATGCATTTACGTTTGTAGAGCTCAGTCCATTTCTCGTGGATTCGACGCGGCCGCGTTGCGTACCGATTAACTGTTTCGGTTGCCATTCTCACCGTTCACGGCCTGTGTCCGTGGACGCGTTACACGACCCATGTTCACACGAACAGCTAGATTTCAGACTCGCTGAAATTTCGACCAGGGCTGCTGGGCTCATTTCGAACGGAATTCCGTCGGACACCATGGAAACGTTGCTTCTTTCGAGGACGAGCTTCTCCGTTGTCTATCGATCTGATATATCTAGTTTCAGTTCTCTTGCTCTCACTTGTAATCTATTTTAGGTTGGCTACGGGGTATTTAGCATCAACATCGAAGTAAAGATAACGTCGGAAAGGTATTTGACGCTAAAACTACGGGATTCGTCGAAATGACGGGATCAAAATTTCTTAATTTTTAAATATTATTTTTTACCGTTAACGGACCAATGCCGCCATATAATGGCACTTTTACTTACAGGGTCCATGCCGCGTATATGGCGGCAAAAATCAAATTAATTAACAATGTAAATATTTCAATTTATAATATAAATATTTTCCTTTCTATACTTGATATAAAAATGTTGAGTCCACAGTTAAGGGTTAATTTTCTAAAATGTAAAGTCACATTTACGCAGAATTAGTTGATATCTCTTTTAAAGATTTATGGAGAATTATTTAATAACTTTATCGCTTTAAAAATCATTAAAAATCTAAATTAATGTATTCTTATTATTTGCATAATGTAATGTACAATAGTTCAGTGTCAGACAGAAGTCCGAGTTGGAGCAGTACAATACTAAAAAGTATTACAAAATGTTTAGCCCTGGCATAGGCAGCAAAGACGTCTAAATAAGGTTCTTGTATTTCTATGTTGAAAGTATACATTGACATAACCGTATTTAAAAAATGAAGATTTCTGATGTCTTCGTAAAACGGGTTTTCTAGTTTTGAGATGTACATCTTAGATTATTTCCGATAATTCTTTTCCAAGACAAAAAGATTGTGTAACGCTACGATGATTGCATATCGTTAAAGTACATCTGTCGAAGTCTTGAAGACATTTTATTTTACATTTTTGCGGTACGGTCGGTTTAACATTACGACGACTTTTTACTCTCCGTCTGTGCTCCATTCAGTTTCTGCCATCGCGGTTTTACGAGCATCGATTGCTGACTTTGTTTGTGACAGCTAAACCAATACTGTATGCTGAATCATAGATTAGAGTACCAGGTTGCCCACGCAACAGTCGAAATATTGTATCTCCAAAATTTTATAAAATCTCAAATATCGTTCTTGGTTTGACCCATTTATTTA
>JAQQRP010000684.1:0-10247 GCA_028454245.1 Halictus quadricinctus
TCAGAGCCTTCTGCCTGATTTGTTCTTGATCTCCAGTGGATCGGAGACTTCTTCTCCGATTCACACCTTTTGCCCCGCAATATTTACTCGACATACGTTAAATGGAAAAGTGAACTTTTCTTTCCGTGGAAAAGCAATCTTTCCCATTTAGCGATCTGCGAAATTTAGTTTGTAAGATGTAAATCGTAGTTGTAAGAAAGGGAGTCAGAAGGAAGCGTATGGAATTCCTTCTGGCTTCCATTCGGGTCTCTGGTGCAGCAACCTCCTCGTGGTGAGACCTGGGCAATCTGTATTATTCTCTATTTGTAAAAACTTCTAGTATCTTACAAATAGAGAATAATATCGAGCTAATAGCTGCTCATTTATAACTTTGCGGTAACATTTCAAAATAGAATTTAATTTAATATAATGCCACCATCACGTCCATTACCAATTAAGCGACTTCAACTGATATGTATCTATTGCGTTACCTTCACATTAGTATAAGGTTATTATTGTAATATTATGTATGTAATACAGACTGCAGAATAACCTCTCATCGGAGGTTACAACTGTACAATAAAAAAAAAAATAGAATTTAAGACTTACTAATTATAAAAACTTGTGTATTTAATTGAATTGTGTCTGAATTTACTTTAGGCTACCTCGGGATGAGCCAAAGGTCCTTCAATGCTCTCCTTGTTTACTCTTGGCCCATCTTCACCTTCAAGGCAGCTCTCTTTCAATTATTAATCGAAACACGCAGTTTTTGTTTCAGAATACCTTTTCATTCAATGAAAAAGGGTTAGCTTGGCCCTGTTGAGCGAGTGTTAGGTTAGTGTTAGGTTTTCTCTCATCAGCGGGTTAGATTTACACCTGTTTACACCCGTGTGCGATCACGGTAGGCCGTACTCGTGTATTGGGTTCAGAGTTGTATCTTCATCATTTATCATAGGTATATGGGCTAAAGTTCTCGTGGATCTAGTTACAAGATTTATCGTTCGTTAGAGTAGAGGGCGTAAGAAATCTAGTTGTTGTTAACGATGTCGGTATTTCAGATCGTGAGACACGAAACCCCGTATGGTGGTTGGTCTACTCCTATACCTCGTCTGTGACTCGAGAACCAATTGGTAACAAGTATCCGGATTTAGCTGCAAGAGGCGCCACTGTCGTGCTGCGAGTCTTCTCTGTACAAGCACAGACGAAGTATAGGAGTAGACCAAGCTGCGGAATCTGTGGATAGTTCCACGTGAAAGTTATGTTTCATGCTAACAGATGGTGTGAGTTCTGTTCAATGCTAAACCTGGGTATGACAAAAGTGGAGGCAGAAATTCCCTGAGCGTGAGCACTCTCGTATTCTCTCTGTTACTCTTAAAGTTACCGAAAGAAATTATTTCGGAATTTGGTTGAGCGTTTTTACGTGTTTTGAGTTTTTAGATTATAGCTGGGTTATTGGTCATTTATCTTAATCGTCGGTTAGTACACACAACTGAGAAAAGTATTCTGCTTTCTGCTAGCTGGATGCTTCTTCGTCTTTAATTCTACGATTCTACGGTTCAACGATTCTAGAAAAACAAGAGAAATTGGCCTGAACTTTGCTAGCTCGGCACTGTGTCGAATTAACAACTTTCTCTTCAATATGATAGCTCTCGTCAGCAGTATTAGGTCGCTGCATACGAACCTGTTTGTTTTGAAACCGTCGTTCATTGCATTTCTACATTATTTCAACAATTTGTCTATACCTATCTACTAACTCTGTTTATCAGCTCTCACGGCGAGTTAATTCGGTCGACGTCCCAACGAGATCCGAGTTTCCATCATTCGGGGCAACTTCGCGCGCGTTCAAGAGCACTCGATTCCAGTGGAGCCGTGTCGAAACGGATCAGTGGTCTTGAATAATAAGTGTTTCCACGGTTTCGGCTCGAGCGGAGTCGTTTTCGCGACTCCGTGCTACGGGGGTCGCGATTAATTAAACGCAAACAGAGCCACGCCCCTCCCACGGAGCCTGGAATTGCGATGATGCGATTGCACGTAGAGTGTAGAGCCGTGTGTAGGTCTACCTCGAATACATAGTTTGGCGGTGACACGATGCACCGGAGGGTCGTTGTATCTTAATACTTCAGATCTTTGCATCGATTGGAGCAGGTGGGGATACGGAAAGCTCCATGGATCATTGTTCTCTCCCTTGAATTCGAGTGCAATATAGTCGCGCCTACTCAAATCATTTCACATATGGAAAATAAGCAATCGATGGTTATCGTAATTTAACGTCTCCAAGACTAGAAATTTCATTTTGGAATTTTCAAGTCGCCCTGTACCGAACAGTTTCGCAACAATTTCGCGTCGTAGTTTCCTTACTCTTGAACGAGTTCGTAGCTCCAGAAGTCCTTGAAGTCAGTCTCATGACACAGTAGTCGAAATCAACATTCTTATTCGCACAGTTGCTACATACCTTCACGCGATATAATTTATAGCGATTGCATGTTTGTTACATTCCGTGGTGGTTTGTGCTAAATTAAAATCGGCAAAATGTCAGTTTATTCGATAGACTCGCTGGAGGGTACGAATGAAATCACGCTTCACAGCAGCGATTCTTCGCGTGATGAGAATGACAAGTTTCAAATAGTATCAATCACGCACTTGACCAACACACCTCGTGATGCACCGCTTCGTTCGAAACCAAGCGATGCACTTAATCATTTGTATCGGAAGCAAGGCAAGTGAAAAAATCACGATGTTTCAACTATTGTTTCTACTAATGATATACTTAACCTCCAATAGCGTTTTTGGATTTTAATCCTTTGTACTTTGAGGTCACCTGTTAAGTTTTCTGAAGACAATTATCGTACAAAGGGTGCAAATTGGGAAAATAATTATAACGCTAATGTTTAACCTACGCAGTTGTATTAATAGTTAGCGGACAAAACAAATAATTTTATTGTTCTAACTATAAAAATTGATTTGAGTCTTCATTATGTATGTACCACTAAATATAGTGCTGGACAAAATTGTAAGTTCACTTTTATCCCTGTTGATTTTTTGTTGCGGACACAAACATTGCCATTTTCGTTTATAGAATTATGTAAAACTGTACGAGAAATAAAATTATGGAAAAAAACTTTGCAATATTCGCAAGAAATTTTTGGAATATTGATAAATTATAAACAAATTTCTTAGAATGTAATGGAACAATTTGTTAAACAACATAAAGATACTTTTGAGTAAATTAATTATAATGGAATAGTATCTAATTACTATAACTTAGTATATAAATAAATAGATTTTTTATAACTGTACTTACACTTTTGCCCACCGTATGAACAGTAGCCCTCATGAAAAGACTAATAATTCATTGTTTCTACGAATGTTACAAAATTCAATTTCATGATTTTATTTTTCTTTTGTTTGCTCTAACTCTAACTATAAACAAGTTAAAAATGATGTGATCTTACAATTCTGCCCAGGACTGTAGTACGTGTACGATTGTCAAGTAGATGAAGTTCCGAATAAAATTTACATAAAATGAATCCATATTTTTGAACATAGCAATTGGTGCATATTCCTTGAATTACCTTCATTTTAGCGTCCCATACAGAGCTACTACTTTAATTTCTGTTTTTCTTGGAAACCAGATACTGGATCGAATAAAATTGCGTCAAGTGTAGATACTGATAAAGACGCAAGAACAGACAGGATTGCGATAATCGCGAACGGTAAATTCGCGGAAGAAGACTTGCATTTGCGACAACGTTCGGTGTCGTCGGACAACGAGAAATGGGACGTCACGGACCGATTAAAGAACAACGTAAGACTATCTCTCCAGAAATTGTCACCAGAACTCGTAGTGCATACGAAATTAGACTTACAACGGAAGTTTATCAAATCCGTAAATTCAAAAAATGATGAAACTTTTCACACAAGTGAAACAGTCCTTGAAAACACTTCGATATTTTCTTGTTCGTGAAATATCTTAAGAATAACAAATGATATTAAAAAAGAAGTTGAAACGAAAGTTGCGTGGCATGATCCTGAATCTAAATTTAATACGCCATCTGTAATTTAAATACCAAAAATGCTCACTATACAAGATGTTGTAAAATGACATAAATGTCGGCTGAAGTTCCGAAAATCGGTCAAATCGCATTGAGCTCAAATTTTGCACATAGCCTCATTTTGCATTAAAAACATGTTTTCCAAAAGGACTTTTGGCGACTCGAAAACAAACTTTTTATCATATTAGTATCATTTTCTACCTTGCTGATATAACGTTTTTTACCTTACCGACATAACGCTTGTATTAGGCTGCGTCAAATCTGTACATTCAAACTTATTCAAAAACGGGGTAAAAAATTAAATGAGGGCTCCATAATACCTACTCTATACTATTTCCCTTATGAGAATGTTCCATTTGGATTTCGAGTCGGACGAAAGTGACATTATTCTGAAGAAAATCTCGGTATATCTGGGTTAGGAGAAGAAACAGAGGAATCTCTCTTCACGCACGAAACTCTGTTCTATCTTCCAGAGCGTAAGCAGCTTAAATCAGGAAGAAGGAAGCAGCCTGAGCAAGAGGGTGGCGTCGGATTGTCGCAAGCGTTCCTCGAAACAGTTCCCGACGAAACGAACTTGTTCTAGGGAAACCTCGACGCCTATGAAGCCGGATAAGAAGCTGGGCAACGTGCTCGCCCCGAGGATCCAGCAGGCGAGGAAGCCGCGTTCCTATTTGGAGCTTTATCGCCGGCGATTCAGTTAGTCCGAAACGAGATGACATTCTTTCTTCTTGGCTGGTGACCGACGCGAAGTTTCGCGGCGTCCCGTGGACGGGGAGTGGGGGGTGGGGGTGGGACGCGTTTATGCGGAGATGCTCGAAAACGGTACCGGAACGACGCAATTTTCTCCGAGGACGTTTACTTTGGCCGTGATTAGATGTCGTTTCCACGCCGGTGATATATATACCTACGTGGCGAAGGGGCGCGGGGATTGAAACGCACGCCAACCCCCGCAGGACGGTCCTTTTTATTTGCTCCCTATCCCGGCCCGCTTGTTTGCTGACGCCGCGCTATTCTACTTTATTGTTATTTGGACGCGTTGAATCTTTCTGTAATTTGAAACCGACCCGCGTTTCCTGACCAGCTTTGGTGGAAAACGAATTCCTTCCGGAATGACAAGTATTTTTAAAATGTTCGCCGCAAGAGACGCAGGGGTCAATGCCGTTGGGATTGCAGGGGTCGACCTGGTCCTTTGCTTACTGGCTCGGATATTCGTCACTGTGACGTCAACGATCTTGCAAGTGACGAATGACACATATAGGGAACTGTTGTTCAATATGATGACCTTGACAATATATTTGAAGGTCATTTAAAGCGGCGAGAAATAGCTAAAGTAAATAATTACCAACACTCTTTTTAAAATTTGAACCAATACACTCCATGCGCAATGTAGAAAGATAATTAGAGAAATACTAAGGAGAGCTAGATATAGCTAGTCTCTTGCATTAGGCGGCGTTAGGGGGAACTATCTCCGGAATTTTTAATTCCATTTTACGTTGTGATCATGAAGAAGTAAAAATTGATGACGTTATATGAGAAATGCAAAGCATCGTTGAAAGGGCTGAAAATTGTGAAATCGTTCCGCGAAGGTTAACCCGATATTAAGATTCGCACGCGTCGGTTTCCCGCGGAACCAATCATACGATCTCTAGGCAAAGTCCCTCGGCGGCGCGCGATCGTGGAAACTAATTTGAAAGGGATTCGGTCCGTGTGGAAAAACGCTACACGGGAACGTTGCATCTACTGTTTCTCGTTGCTCGCAGGTGAGCCACAGTACAATGCCAGATCCCCGGAGGGTTCCACCCTGTCGGTTTTTGGAGACAGCCAACAAGAGGAGCACGCTGACGGGGACACGTGTTTACCGGGCACCCCGAGGGACGATCGCAGCGAGCTCAGTTTTTACCGGCGTCTAATCAAGGGATTCACCGATTGTACGGTCGCAACCGCTCGATCCTCCGGAACTTTACATCAACACGTGTCAGAAGACACACACACCTCCCATAGCCAACAAGCGGTTAAAGGAGATGCGATCAGCAATAAATCGAAGGGAATCGGTTACAGACCGTACACCATCGAGGAGTACAAGACCTTGCCGATACCGAACCTGGATCGATCTCTTGGGCCCGATAAAGTTGAAATTCAAGCGAAGGTAGGATTGCATCTTCTTGTCTTTTTCTCTCCCTCGATCGCGACACTAGCTATCGTATATTTAATGGAGGTGGAATAACAATTCGGTCATAGGGAGAATAGTAATAGCATGAATGTATTTACACTTCTCCACAAAAGTAATCTTTTAAGTGGGGATGACGAGTTAACTGTTTATTCGTGTTTACAACCACCTGTTTGTATCTATTAATTTTTAATTGTTCATAACTTCTTTTTGTAGATTGGTGGAGCGTATTAATGAATTTATTTAATATCTACGTTAGTTATGTATATATGAAAAAACTCTTCAAACAATAGTTGTACTATAGAAGGAAGTGAATATAGTGACAGGGAAAAATATTTTTTTCAAGGTCATTTTTCTAAGCTTTTAAGGTCATCCATGTTTTTTCTATTAACATCTGTTTATGCTATGTATGTATCCTTAAAGAGAAGATTTTAAAAAATTCAATACACTCCTCGACGACCGAGGCCACTCGAGCTTAAGGGCCCCTCAAGAGGTATACCCTGCGGCAGTGGGGATAGTTCGGGGACTTTTATAGGCTAGATATTTGGGACATATATCGAGTAAAGACTGCATACTGTTCCACAAAAATGTGCTAAGACCGCGAAGAATGGCGGGACAGCACATCTCGATTGCTAGTCAATCCACACGCCCCCATCGTTTTCCAAGGGTGTAACTCCTCCGAGGAATTCGTCATCGAGCACGATGGAGTCGTGAGTTCGGCGAATTGTTTTCATGAAGTCGGATGAAATGCCGCTCTTGCCAGACAGCATTCTAGGCGGTGCGGCGTGCCGGCGGGTAGGTTGCTACGCTGAGAAAATAGTTGTCGCCGTCATGCTCGCAGACGCAGTAAATTCCAAGAGTCTTTGAGCTAAATACCCTGCAACTGGCGAGAGATGGTTTATAAATTTTTCCGAATCCAAACCTGAGAACGAACGCCATTTCTTTGCCATGCTCGTGCGCAGAACACCATAGAGTAGACTAGGGCATAGTGGGATGAACCATAAATGGGAACATAAATATACTCATATGTAAATATTATACGTTCACTATGACATGTTACTTAAGTTCAAATCATTTCCTTCGTTGCTACTGGTTTCGTCACTACCTTCCAGTGAAACTAATATTAATATTATATTTAATATTATACTAATGTTTAATATTTCTACCAAACGCGCAAGAACGGGCAGCTAAAATTGAAGTGTTCCCAAAGTGATCTTTCTTCTACCTTACAGACCTGTATTTTTTTATTTAGGTGAGTGTGTAGTCTGTTATATGGGCGAGTTCATTGACCTATAATACATGGGTTTTTCAAAGTCATTCATTGTTTTTTAAAATTTATCTTGAAGTTGATCAGTACCTCTTGTATGCAAAAACTGAAAAAGGTGTTGAGTCTAAAATCTTGGTAGAAAAGGAATGCTAATTTAAATCTGGATGGTGAAATTATCATTTAAAGGTTGGAATAAATCATTGTCCAGTTCTGTTCACTTGGACACGCCTACTCTCTAATTGTCATCGGAAGTTGTGGTCCTCCGTGTTTCCTCTCGCATTCCCCGAAACACATAAGGATCTTTCTTACTTAAATTTAGGAGCGTTGTTCAAACGATTGCCGCGAATTGTATTTATTGTTACGACGTTGTTTACTCGAACGTTACACCTGCAAAATTAAACGGGGCACGTGCAGGTTGCCATTTCGAAAAATTCGTTGCTTCACTTGTCACCTTCTTAGGAGATGCTCGCATTTACAGCTTAATCAAACAACACGGTGTATCAAAATGTGAAGGTATGGTGTCATTCAAAACACCTCCTCCGACTTTAATTTATAATTCGAACGATAGAGAATTTATATGTTACCTCTTCATTAGAGCATTTATTTATTGGCCAAGTTTGAATTTTTTTGAGGGGACCCGGTAGATAGGAAAGTTAAAAGAATGATTCTTAAACGTTTTAGATTATTTATTGTCGCTTGTGTCTTCAAAATTGCCACTAAATTACTAATTTTGACAAAATATGAATATAAAACGATGTCTCAAGCAAAATTTGTTAGGTGTCAAGGGGTACGAATTGTAGTTTCATTTATTTATCCTTGAAATGACCTTGAAATTTCCAACGAACGTGTACACTATCAATATCTGTAATAATATATTTCATAAAACAAAATCTGTATTTTATGAATAATCTTGAAAGCATAAGCAGCGATAGCTAATTTTATGAAATTGGTTAGAATAAGAAGAATTATGTTTTTTTTCGATATTTTCCATATGGCGAGTTCAAAGAGCCTGCCCTTAGTTGTTTTAGGGTTCAAGGGTTTTGGTAAAATAAGAAAATCTGAATGTTCTCGAATACTCTGGCAAAGTTTTATTTGGAAATTGGCAAAACTGGTGGTAGCGCGCTCTGTGCTAATAATAGAAACAATTTAAGTGGTAATTACAATGAACATTTCAAACCGCCGAAGGATCACGTTTCAGGAAGGTAAACGAGCGGTGGATAAGGTGCACGTACGCTTGTGGGGCAGGATGGGGAGATCCGTAACTCGTATCCGAGAGAAAAATGCGGACTTTATCCATGTCCGTTTCTTATGGCCGTACATTTGTCGTACATTCTCTCGCTATTATCCAGGATTACTGAGTAACTCGGTACGAGCGTAGATAAGTACACCGATATACGGGAATAAATTTGTTCCCGGTGGACGCGCCGTCGCGGACAGTTTAAATGAAACACCGGTGCCGTGGCCGGGGCTGGGAACGGAGGGGTTTGGGGGGCAACAGAGGTATACCATAATGCCCATAATTATACTGACTCTTGAGAGGTTGCATTAATATTGCCCGCGGTTTAACTCGCTATGATGTTAACTATACGGATGTGCATTAACGGTGCGGTTTCGCGGTGGACTGACACGATGCGTGGAGGGTCGAAACGAAGAAAATCGGAGCAGAGAACGCGAGTGAAATAGGCAGGGGGCCAATAAAAGACGGCGGAAAGATTGGACGGGCTACCCAATTCTGCTCGTCGATTTATCTAACTTTTAACGCTGTATTTCACGTTCCTTCAACACCTTCCACTGCTCGCTATAATTCTCGTGCGTCGAATGCTTTCATAACTAGCAGACACGCGATGTTTTTCAGAAAAAAAACAGTGTGGGATTAATTTGTTTCTACTGTTCATTGACAACATGTACAGGCACTTTTATTCTCGTAACCTCTAACACCCCTTGTTATACAGGGTGTTTCACATAACTCGAGCATGTAATATATATCTCGCTTGTTTTTTATGATAGAAGAAAATTTCAGAGGGGCAAATATTGTGATAGGCAAAAAAATTTGTTCAAGGTTATATTTTTTGAGATTTCAGGGTCACCGAATTTTTTTTTAATGGAATGATATATTTTTATTATATCTATATGATAGCCGAGGTCAAGACGAGTCCAACTACCTGTAATATTATTACCTTCACATGACCTTGAGTTTGTTATTACCAACGATTCCACACCATACATTTACACTCCGTGGACACTGGTGTTCAACTTGTCGAAGTCATTTCGGGTTTTCAATGCACCGATAATGCATATCATTTATATTCAGTTGTCCATAGTCCATTAGTCATAAAAGAAACGTTCATTTCTTTGTATTTGCTGCAATGTCCATGTACAAAAAGCAACACGATTCTCAAAGTCGTTGCCATGAAGCTCCTGATGTAAGGAAATATGGTATGGATGAAATTTATAACATTGTAATATTCGGAACACACTTGCTTTGGAAATTCCTGAAGAACGTCCAATTTTTCGACAACTTGTAGCAGGATCAATATTGACTGTAGCCAATACAAAAGTTTCGACATCTTCTCCAGTAGCAGGCTTTGATTGTTTTCTGTTCAGTGATTTAATACTCCCTGTTTTACAAAACAATTAAACTATGCGGTAAAAACTTTGTAGGGAAGAATGATTTCTCTGAGGGTATTTTTCTACGAACAGTTGAAATGCTTGTTTTGAGTTACTTTTAGCCTCACCATAAGCTAAAATCATTTCCATCTTTTCTGCATCACGGTACACCATC
>JAQQRP010000686.1:0-10234 GCA_028454245.1 Halictus quadricinctus
CACATCGCAAATCATTTGCAATGTGTTCCGGAGCCAAACCGCCCCCTCTTCTGCCTTGCGCTCCCTGGCCGAAGGCCAGGCGGAGCCGATAATCGCGGCCCTCAGTAGGTCCCCGTCCAGTCGCTTTAGTGCCCATCTGGGCGCTGACGGGGTGCCACGTCGGAGGGGTGTGTCCACCCGTCCACTGGATGGTCCGGGATGCTGTACGGCTTCGTGACCACCGCAAGGCCAAACCCCCACTCCTCCAGGCACTGGACCATCAGGTCCCTGGGGGATTGGAGGAGGACCAGGCACCTGTCAGAGGCTGCCCTGGACTGTGTGGTCGGGCGAATCCGGAGGATGGAGCTCATTGTGGCCGCCGCAAAGACCGAGGCGATACGGAAGTATGGATCGTCTCGGTTGTGGCGGCTGCCCCGTGGTCAGGACCTCCGGATTCGCGTCGTCAATACCTCCGTCGAGATCGGGTCTCGTATGAGATACCTGGGCCTGGTCATAGATGGCCGCTGGCGTTTCGTGGAGCACTTCGAGCTTCCCGCCCCCCAGTTAGAGAGGATGGCGGCCGCCCTTGTGCGGCTGCTGCCCAATATCGGGGGCCTCACTTAAAAGTCCGCCGCTTCTATATGGAGGTGGTGCTGTACATTGCCCTTTCTGGGTCCCGTGTGTGGCACCGCTCGCTCGGGGCTAGTCGGCGCATTCAAGCACTCTTTGAAAGTGTACGGCCCCGGCTGGTCCTGCGGGCCATACGGGGGTAACGCACTATCTCTGCCGAGGTGGCGGGCCTCCTCGCCGTGGTTTCACCATTCCATTTGGTGGCGGCTGAGCGGGCGAAGTTATACTACATCGCCCGCTCGTTTCGCCGCCCGCCGGAGGTGGATCTCACGTGCGGGGAGGAGGAGGAGCTCGAAGCCCGAATACGCCTGGCCCGGGCGGACGTGTTTGCGGAGTGGGTGCTTCTCTTGGCACCCTCCACTTGTCCGATTGTCCGAGCCCTCCTGCCCATATTTGATACATGGTGTAGGAGATGGGTAGGTTAACCTTTCGCTTCACGCAGCTGCTCTCCGGCCATGGTTGCTTCGGGGAGTACCTGTACAGGATGGGGCGGGAGCAGACCGAGCAGTGCCACCACTGCGGCGAAGATGTCGACACGGCGCGGCACACCTTGGAGGAGTGCCCGGCCTGGGCCGAGCCGCGCCGTGTCCTGAGAGCCGTAGTGGGCGGGTGGGATGTCTTTATTGCGGCCGTGGTCGACCACATGGGCAGCAGCGGAGGGTCGAGGATGGCGGTGGATTATTTCTACGAGGCCGTAATGACTCCTGCGTCATACTGCGAGTACTCAACAGGACACCTCCCAGCTAACATCATACACCGGGGGAGGTGTTAACCTCCCCCACTGCCTACGCTACAAGACCCCGGGCAGAGGGACCCGCCCGGTGGCCCCATCCCTGGAGCCTACGGATTGGGCTTCCCGAGCCCCAGCTCGGTCCACCCACAGCTCCCGGAGTCTTCGTGCCCCGCTCGGGGCCGGTGTCCCGAAGGAACCAGCTCCGGCCAAGGCAGGAAGACGCCGCCACCGGAAAAGCCGTTGGAGGCCTGATTGTGACTCGAACTTGGCAGAACTCCGATGATTTCGAAGCGCGATCGACAAAAGGGTTGCGGATCCTTTATCCTATCGATGCTGCACTCTCGAACGCACGAAATTCGGAAACGTTATCGAAGAAACACGCACTGGGGTTGAGATCCCTGCACTTCGCGCGTGTTATCGACGCACGTGAACGAAAAATTATCCGGCTCGAAGGACCAATGTTTTAGAATCTCGGGCGTTTCAAAGCTGAAACGTTACCGACCATCTAAGGTAATGAAATCTACTGAGTTCGGTCGACGAACGATTACAAAAGAACGGAGAAGACGGGTGATAACTAAACGTTGTCGTATGCTGTGTCAATGCGCGAACTGAACGATCAGCGGGGCGCGTCGATCCACACGTCCGCTCCCCCCCCCCCCCCCCCGTCACCACGCGTGGCTCGAGCTGCTCGATCCACCCGTGGCGTTCGCGGGGAACCACTGATATATATACTATGGATTCGAGATGCCGTGAAACGAATTGAAGTGGCTTTACATGCCAGTGCCGCCTAGTTAGACACCGGTGTACTACATCCCCCGTACTCCTCTTCATTCCCGCGGTGCTCAACACTTTGCCACTCTTCAGGTTGCGTTGTGCGCATTGCAGTTGCGCGTTAGGGAGCAGTTTGTTTTATAGCGTGGTTTGGCGTGTTTTGTGAGCTTCTTTTTTTATATTTACTGAACTTTCTTCATTTTTCCTTTATTACTTGTTTATAAAGTAAGTAATAAATTTATTTCAGTATTATTATGAATGTAATTTCATTTACTGCTTCTCGTAAAACGTAAAAAATACATACCTCCACTTCCTTTATCTATAACAGTGAAGTAAATGATAATAATGTTTAGAAACATTTTTAAAATTGCTATTCACTTTCTGCGAACTTCAATAATCATTACTTCTGTTTCTTTTATATTATATTTATATATTTATTTCACTATTTTCGTGAATATCATTTTTTGCAACCAGTTTTTTTTTTATTTTAACGTTCATTCAAGTAGTTCGTATTATTCTGCTATATTAATACGCCTCCCTTGTAAATTCAATCTTTCAAACTTCGCGCTAGTTCCGTTAGTACACCGGTGTCTAACTTGCGGCGCTTGCATGTAAAGCCAGTATCAATTCGTTTCAACCGCTGTACGTCTGACTTATGGGAATCTCGTAACCATAGTATATATCAGTGCGGGGAACAGGGGGCACGGTGCAGGGATGGCGGCGCGCCGAACCGATGGATAGATCGATGTCTTTGTTTATTAAAACTTGTACATGGTGGTTGTAGGTCAATTTACAATAAATAATTAAATGAAGGCGCGGAAAATCTCTAACATACATCGATATTGTTGTACAAATAGTGCTTGTACTGAATAGTGCTGTACTTGTGCTTGTACTCAATAGTGCTAGTACTGAAATGTGCTTATCAATTTTTCGAACAATCGGCATTGCTTAATAATATTTAATCTATTAGTTTGTGTATGTTAAACGATCTATATTATGATACCCGTAAAACTAAAATTCTTGATTCATATATTCAAATGATTCAACCAAATTAATTACCCAATATACGGACTACGACAATAGCCCTATTTAAGGACTACGACAATATTTTCCTGCTTTAAACCAAGGTATGAAAATGCTTCATAATTTTACTGGAAAATTCGTTTCATCAATTTCATTCTGCTTCAGCCGAATCGTTGTAAAGATTTCATTTTACAAACTAATGAAGGCCTCCTTTTTCGAGTGCGAAGAACTTTGATTTTGCAAAGTGACGCTGACACGTTTTACGATGTTAAGGCGAAACAGTGAAGGCGGGATTGAGCAGCCCTCATCAGGACCAGTACTGTCACGATGGCAGAGTTACCCGTCAAATATTTACTCTAGGTGATGCTGGCACAGAGGGACTTCCTGATCCTCTCAATGCATCAGGTTCGGATAAAGATGTAGGATAGACGAAAAATATTTCGTCGTTTCGGAACGACGGCCGTTTGAAAACTCAAATCACATTCGTGCACCTACTAAAAGTCACAGCATTAATCGTACAGATCTGATAAGATCTGATAATTTTATAGTATTAATCCTGCTGCGATTTCCGCATATTTTTTGACCCATTCATATTTCAATTTTCCTTAATACTATCATGATTGTACAATATTTGTTGACCAATTCATATTTCAACTTTTTTAATACCAATATGGTTGTACAATATGTTTTGATCAGGTCAAATCATCATTTCGTTAATTCAGTTAGACCGGAGACCAATTCAGTGAGAGTCTTACGGAAATTCGTTATAAATATAATCATCAGGAAAATAAAAAATAAATAAATTTACTAACTTACAAATGAAATGTCCACCTTGGATACCAAGACTCCATTTACCGACTTCCTCAGCGATTTTAAAATCCAATTATGGAAATCCATTAATAACTTAATCAAAGAGTAAGATATATTTAAGGGTAAAGAGTACATTCGATTTTTCCATAGGGATGACGGTTAGCCATGGTTTAATGAGCGTAGGCCACCTAGGAACTTTGTCACTTTTGTTAATAGTAATAAATGCCTCGATAGTCAGAGTGAACTTTATTTTAGACAGTACTTGTGAGTGTGGTTCTGAATCCCAAGACCTAAATCACGTCATTTGGCAATGTGCAAATTATGAAGATGAACGCGATACACTTTTATCAGCGCTTTTCCGACGCAAGTACTGTCTCCTGATTTGTATTAAATGTTTCCTATGTGGCCCAGATATCATAGGTCTGAAAATTATTTTCGATTTTATTAAGCGATGTGCAATTAAAATTTAATCTCATTAAAATGGTGCAACCAAGCTGAAGCTACATAAACTAGTTTTAAGTTAAGTTAGGTTAAATTACGCATTAAGCTATTATGTGTTATATTAATATGTTCATGTATTGTAGATTCTACATAAACCGTACTTAGTTTAAAGCATTAAATAAATAATAATAACAATAACTTTTTTGTACCGTATACTATGTGTATGTATACTGTACCGTACATGGTACAGTAAGTCTAAATGTGATAAAGAAAGTTTTATTGTTAGAAAATTATAATAAAAACATTGCTAATTAAAATATTGCTGTTTTTACGTGATAAATAGACTGTAGATCTTTATGTAAAATAAAAATTACTTGTATGAATTGCAAGAAAAGGGAGTTAGGTAAAAATTAATTTCTTTTCTCAGTTAGAAAAATTCGGGATTTCCCATTTTCTTTACAACCCCTGTTCACACTCCACAAGCTCTGGTCAACGATATTGTTAATTCCGCCCTTTTTTTCTAACCAATCAACTTCCCTATCTCATTTTTTTAAACGCCCCAGCGTAACACATAAATAGTAACACGGTGCGGCGGATTCATTGATTCTTAATTCTTGACTTCTGTAGCATTCGCATTAGGCAAAGGTCACTCTTGTAATATCTTGTCAGTTCGATCCTACATTTTCTTGTAATAAACGATAATATACACTTGATCTTCCTGTCCATCAATCATTGAATACAGTCCACTCATAGAAGTAGAGAAGTGCGAGTTTAACTATAGCAAGTAATAGAAAACGCGCACACAACATAGACTGATGATACTGGTTACACATAATATACTATATTTGTAATAAACAACTTATCATAGGGAGCACATGTTGCTGGCACAGGCTACACGGTCTCGAACGCGCGGTACACACAGGTGACGCTGGAGTGGGGACGAGCAAACCCTTTCAGTTAGAGAAGTTCTTTTGTCGAATATTCATTAGAATAATCTCCAAAGAATTTCAGTTTTTGATTCACTTTTCATTGAGAGACCACTATACTCATTAACGTGTTCAATGAATGTAACGATTTTAGTGTATACTTTATTATACAACGGAATGAATTTCTAAAATAATATAATTCTCTGAAACCATGCTATAACACATTAATTAACAAGAAAGTGTAAACCACCAATTAAGTATTATAGAAGAAAAGCGATGTTCTTCGTACATCTAATCTAAAAATTTCATAGTGCTCAACAATAATTCATCAGAGGGAACATTACATCCAATGTAATCCTGATGGTGATATTACAATAACGATTCAATCACGTACTGATTAACAAGAAAAATTCAATTACCAATTAAATAGAAGAAAACCGATGCCCTTCATTCGTCTAACCTAAAAATTTCGGTCCTTCAAAATGAATCAAGGTAAAACTTCACTTTGGCAACCATTTTTTTAGCTTTTTACTGTATAATCTTGTACATCTTGACGAGAAAACGCGAAAAATCGAAGTTTTTAGATGAGGAATTAATTGGTTTAATGAATTCCTTAACGGCCCTTTCCGCGCATCTAACGACCTAATCCCAGCCAACTTGGTTTATACCTTCTCTTTGAGATCCCGTATATGATTCTCTATATTTTAATTACTGTTCGATGATAGCTTGTCCCAGAACAAAGTGTAATCGCTTAACTTTAAACTCGCATAATTATTGAACCAGTGAATTCCTCGCCTTAAAACTTCGATTTTTGACATCTTCTCATCAAGATGTACAGGATTATATGGTAAAAAGTTAAAAATTTTTGTGTTACCAAAGTGAACTTAAGCGCCGACTGAATTAATAAAATGGGGACATCAACGATATCAATAATTAATCCTTCAACTTTAGTAAATACTACAAAATGATTACTAAACTGCGGATTTTATGGATTTATTAAAAAAATGAACAGGTCACCATCTACTCACCAGAATTTATTAAGAAAGAAGAAAATTTCCCTTTGACTTCTGTTTCTTACAATAGCTGCAAACAATTTTTATTTCTGCAGAAAGATCTATAGTTCATCGCATTCTTACATGATCGGCGAAAGGATCCTCCGACTTGTTGAAAAGGAGAATAGAGATGTTCAAGAAAGGACTGGAAAACATGTGAAAAACGAGCTGAACAGAGGTTTTGACAGAGGCTTCAATTGACAGCAGATGCGTTCTTCAGCGGTCGGATGATTAAATATCGGGCAGCGGCGCAGGCTTTGATCCCTCCAATCAGCGCTTTGTTGCACGTTCGAATAAGGTGCGCGACCTTTGTACACTTCAAAGTCCTCCGGTGGTAGGCGTTCATAAAATGAGCCGAAATGGGCTCCGGATGTTTAATGTCCAGACACCTGTCCTTTCGAGTGCGACGATCCACTGTTTTCGTGCTCATCATTCTACAGTCACTTTAAAATCTATCATCTACTTGATAACGTACACCGCGCTTGCCAATGAACGATAATGAAACGCACTCTGTGGTGTCCGCGGTCTCGACGCCGCGTGTTCCCTGTTCGACAAATTACTTAACCCATTATTCTAGTATAAGAGCTTTTACACCGTGTTTTCTTTCGGCATGAGATTTTCGAAACCGTTTTTTTTCACGAATTTTTTTGTGAAGCATTATCAAACTTTTTTTATTAGGATTTTGCACACGTATTTATGGGTATCCGAGGTACATAAGTTATTTTTTAAAAGTATATATAATCCATATTACACGAGATATATTTTATTATATTATTTATGTATTGTATACAATGTATGTATACAAATTATGTGTATTATCTTATATTTTCATAGTCATGTTTCACGAATTTTAATTTCTGTAATAATTGCTTTGGTAGGTAAGGAATTAAACTCTATTAATCCCGTTACTGCTTCTTTTAATTTTATTGAGATATAAAAACATAAAGATTAGCTGGTTTTACAATAGCTTAAAATTGTGTGCCCACATATTATATGTAATGACTAAAATTGACGTAAATTAATTATTAATAATAATGCTAAATCTCAACCAAATTTCAACCAATCGATTGACAATGAAATTAATAAAAATATAACATTATGGATTCGATATACATATTTGTCTTTATCATTTGTTGTGTAAAAATTAGGAATTTTGAATATTGTCGCCTTCAATTATTATTATCAATAATAATAATAATTATTATTTATTAGATGCATATGTTATTTCGAACCCATAACCGACATCGTACAAATTTCTGTCAATTGTAATAAAATTTTGCGTAAACGGAGAGCGTCAAAAAATATTTGACACCTGTTTTCTAATAGCTGTCGGCTTTCATATTTGCGAAGTGAAATTGGCCTTTAAATTTAGGTGTGAAACATGTGTTTTATCAAATATTGTATCAGTGAATGCAGGAAACCCTGTGACACATAAAAACTCAAATCAAATTTAAAATTATATAAATGGATATTTCAAATATTTATATATGTTGCTGAAATATAAATATAATTAAAGTGTTTATACTCTTTCGAGATTAAAGTTTGCTGCATCATTTATTATATTATTGAAAGAAAATTCATTCATAGAAACCAGAATAATAAACATGCTTCCACCAATTTTGCTTTATAATTTACAGAAATAAATAAATATTAATTTTAAATAATCGTAAATATATTAAATTGTTATCCAAATATTAATTTACTAAAATTTCATTAATGAGAACAATAAACATAATTTTACTAATTTAGTTAAATTATTTACAGACAAGAAATAAATATTAATTTACTGCATCACTATAATAAAACAAAAATGAAAAGGTTCAGAAACTTTTCTACAAATTTAAACTATAAATCGTTTGATGACACTATTTATTTGAATTGAAGTTTCAAGCATTACATCTTTTAAAGTCTCATCCCAATTCTTTCAAAAGTGCTTAAAATATTAATGATATAACACTTAATTTGGTCGAACTACTGTTGGTAAAGCACGCAAAGGTAGCCTATCATAAAATATTCCTCCATTTTTTTATATACGCTTAATATCTATTTATTCTGGATTAATTAACACAGTTATTGGGTGAATTACGATCAATAATCCGTTATTGTGCATTCTTTCGAATCCGTTGAAACACATGCTAGTATCTTATCGAATTTCAATTTTGTTCTGCATAAAAATAAACTCTTTGGCTATTCTGCGGTTATCCGACGCACTTGTTAGCAATTTCGTAATAACTTCCGACCTAGAATATTTCCCTTCTATATATTTTTTGTCATATTATACATATAAAAATGGCACAATTTACTCGTACAATAATGCAATATTTAGTAATTTATTAAAAATAGTGTAAAAAATATTTTGCATAATGGTACAGCAATTTTTAGTGGTGCCTTACAGGCACCATTCGAGTGCAGAGGCTTAATATCATGCAGTTAATACTGCTCACTTAAATCTGTAAACTTTCAGATCCGGAAGTGAAATTGTTGTGTTACAGGGTAGCATAAAATATAAACATGCAATAAAGAAAATTTCAAATTCAGTAATTTTTCGTCGTACGTTTTCAAATGTTGTACCAATGAATTGCTGAGATTCTTCCGATTAAAATGAGTCCAAACATGATGTAGATCGGTCTAGTTTTATAAACTTCAAACGTAGCAGTCGTGCGCATGTCCTTAATTTGGTTATTAATTTATGTTTATAAAACTGGTCCGATTTACGTCGTGTTTGGACTCGTTTCAATCAGAAAAAGCTCAACAATCCACTAGTACTACGTTTGAAAAGGTAAGACAAAAATTACTGAAATTGAAATTTTCTTTATGATTACTTTTTACGCTCGCGGCACCTCTATGAAGCACGTCTGTCTCTTCGCCACTATTAGTTTTATTCTCTTTCCTTGTCTACTGACAAAGATAAGGCTTCGCAAAGTTCGAAGCACCAATTGGTGGATGAAGCACTACCGTATTGATGTACTGCATGAATCTTTGCTAGTTGTAAACCTGGAACTTCACGCAGAGTATTTGTTCCAGTAGTCAGCCATTTTAAGCATCGTTATTATTGTTCCGTCGCAAGGAACAATTCAAGTGGTGCTTGCCTTCGGACAATTGTTTATGATACGCTCGTAACTAAGTGATCACTTTCAACGATTAGGCACGGCGCAACAGTGACGACCATCCAGGCTCGCATCACAGCCTGCCTTTCGTTTGTTTTCACTTCCTATAGTTGCGGGACGTCATAAGTTAAGTCCTACGAAGGACCACCCAAAACAAAAGGGCACTGTTCAAAGGTGTCGAGGGTCAGCCTTGTTGAGAGACCGGCATCAGCTTACGCTCTCCAGGGCAAGGCCCATTCAGCTCACCTAAACAGGGTGACAATCAGTCAAGGATGCGCTGATTGGGTAACGCACCATTCAGCATAACCAATCAGTGCACTTCCTCTTCCATGAGGACCGCCCTCTCAATACAGAGAGGAGCCTCACGAGACGGAAGAACTGAAAATCGAAATCACTCTCGAGTTTTCTTTCAAACGTGAACAGTCATTTCCGAGTCTGTTCAAAAACGGATCTCCAACAATCAAGATCCGACGCGAACGCTCTCGCGATCGATCACATACAACCATAAGAGACGAAACCGACGTGTCGTCCAGTTCTGAATCGAATCACAAGCATCGGCCGATGTCCAACACTATTCACACGGATGTCTAGTCACATGGATCGCATCGGCCGATATCCAACGTTATTCGAAAACGGATCTCCAACAATCAAGATTCGACGCGAAACGCTCTCGCGATTGAAAACAATCACACGAGACGAACCGACACGTATAAGGCAGGCCTGCTAGATCAGCCTTACTGACGAGTCCTCTAGCAGGTCTGG
>JAQQRP010000687.1:0-10230 GCA_028454245.1 Halictus quadricinctus
GTAGAGGAGAGTCCCCTCTATCTCTTGACTCAAATTTGAACTTTCTCGCGTGTTTAGTTTTTGCGTAACACGTCATTTTGTATCAAAATCAGGCATTTTTACGAAAACCAAAATTTTCGAAAACGTTGCGTGATGGAGCAATTCTGCTTTCAGATTTGGTTTTAGGATGACAAAGTGTATAAGAATCACCCAACAGGTATTGCAAAACGATTTTGGTGTTGGACAGTGTTATCGAAAGACGGCGGTGCAGCACTGCGTACGAAAGTTATTATTAAATGGAATCGTAAGATTTTCATTCCGCGGTAATAACACGTTTCCTGTTCGAAAATGTTCGCTATTACCTGGATTAAATTATGCTCTGCGGCAAGGAGAGAGGCTCGAGCGTTAATCGTGATTTAAATGGAATAATATTGAATCGCAACTCAATGTCCATGATTGTTCTTGTTTTAATAACTCATCGTAATCACCTTCCCAGAAGGAAAGGTGTGATAGAATGAACAACAATAGTTTCCTCTTCCTTCGTAATCTCCTTTCTCGATCCTCTTTCAGAGTGAATCTGTTGAATATAAAAGCCCCGCAAATCTTCAATTACATCTCCGACAGCAGTCTCTGTGTTTAATCCCTTTCTACTTTTACGTTTCTCTCGTGGCAATCGAGAAACAAACACTCTAAATGCATATGCCAGCAAACTCAAGATGTCCGATGCTGTGCATTTATAGACCACGAGTTTTTAACACAAAGTACTGTAACGTTATTTTGCTGTTCATTCAATGGCGCCGGCGGTACTCTCGCAACCAGTTACCGTCAGATCGACATACAACCGGACAAAAAGTATTCGAACGCATTTAAAAATCGCATAATTTTTTAAAAATTGGAGCAAATGTGTTGAGATTTCCTGAAATGACAGAAGACCTAGTTTACTAAGTACAGTCTTTACTCGATATAGGTCCCAAATATCTAGTCGATAAAAGTCCCACAACTATCTCCACTGCCGCGGGGTATACCCCGTGAGGTGCTCAAAGAACGAGTAGCCTCGGTCGCCGAGGAGTTTAAACATAATACGAGTTGGTTATATCGGTGTGAGACCAGGAGGCCACTACTAATCCAAAAACAAAACTTATTTATTTTCCATTATTTTTTTATGGGAATTTCAGCAACATAATCGTATTATGTTTAGAATCCTCGGCGACCGAGGCCACTCGAGCTTTGCTGTCCTTTTCTACGTTCGGCAGTGTATCAAAGAGTAGTGTATTTCAGCCGATATATGTCCCCGGACAGACCTGTGTTTTGGACAAAACACCAGAACCGTGTTCTTACAATGTATAGGTATATGTGTACACAATCAAGGAGAAAGAAATAAAAATTGTTCACACAATAAATCTTTTGAATGCATATTGGCATACTCATGCTTGTTTAATTTGAATTTACTGTTAAAGTTAAACTATTACATGTGACATAAGAGGATACTAGCGTTCCTAATGTATTCATAATTATTTGTGCTCTTCCTTATACAACATACATATGTATACCCTCCTATTTAAGCTGCATAAGATACAAGTAAAAATTGGTCCGTGGAAAGGTTAAGCTAAAATTATCTGGAATCTCTTTATTCAAGGCAACCGAATCACATGTACATCGATGAAGTAGTAGTTAGCTGGACAAAATTAAGGGGCAATATTTAACCCTCAGAAGACAGACCACTCTTATAACTATATGATTGATGCTGTTTCTGATCATTCAATACTTTATCAATTTTTCAAAACATATTTTTATAGGTACTTCTTGTAGACACGTTTATCTTCCTATTGTTTATCTTCTAATTCAACAGTTTCTCACTTAATTAACTTGCCAGAAACTCAGTAATTGAATTTTGATACTTTGGTTCAAACTAGTCCCGATCTTCGCCGTAGGGGGGTTAAACGATAAAAATTGAAGAGTAAAAGTTCAGTGTAGAAGCAATTATTTGAACGTGATAGTTTTTGTTTATTAGAGGAAGACGAACACTTTCTCAGAGTGAAGAAGTTAAACTTTCTGAGAGTATTATCCTCTTTATTGTATATTAATAGGTTCTGTTTGACCTCTCCGACCAGAAAATGGCGAATTCATAACCAAGGAAAATATTGCACCAGTTTATGTTCGTCGGAATCCTAGTAAACACGACCGCGTTTGTCTTCATTAAAAGTTACTGGATCCTCAGTTACTGGGATATTCGACGGTTTCGGAAACAACCGCGATAGGAAGAGTTATGTAGGACATTTGCGAACAGCAAAATGTGGAAATAAAGGAAACCATCTGCGATCGAGATATCGGAAACCACGTAATACTCCGCAATCGTTGCTTTTTCATGCACACTCTTCCGGTAGAGTTACGCTGGAATATGTCATCGAAGACGACGGTCCTATTCAGTGTATTTTGTTCATTGTATTTCTTTCCCTTTGAATCTTTTAAGTATACGTGCAAGAAGAAACATAAGTGTGCTACCAGAAAGGTGATATTGATAGTTGTAGAAGTATTCAAAACCAAATAACTGTTCCTTCTATGGGATCTACTAGTTGACGCACCGAAGCACCGACAGAGATTGTGCAAAATTTATTTGAGTACTAAATGTTTAGTTTCTCTTATGTTGCTTAAACGATCGTCAACAATAATTGTTTACGTGTTTTTTAAAACACAGTTACATAAATTATATTTTATGCACACTTTAGAATACTTCAGGATTCAACATTTAGTATAATAAATTACACTGTAACATATATGAAAAAACGATTTATTAAAGAAAATTTCAAAAACAAAGATGTCGAAAGGAAATGCTATGGTAAATGAAAATAATCAATACTTTCATGTATATCTGATTTATAAACCGACGAATCAAAAACCAAAAATCAAGATAAATAATAGGATAAATTAAATCGGAATAACGTTTTCGAAAATGAATCAAATGACCAGTTTTTCTGCCGTGCTAGAAGATTACTTTACTAGATGATATACACATAACGAAAATTTTGGAAAAAATGTGACTAGTCGGAATTAAGAACATATACAAAGAAATAGTAAAAGTATAAAAAACTAAAAAATGTATGTTGGTAGATTCACATGAGTTATATGCATGCTGAAGATTTCATCGAAATTGATCAATTGGTTTATGAGTTTTTTAAAAAATTATGTTTATTTGTAGTTGAATCAACATTTAAATCATTAACAACTTACAGTCGCTAAAACTTAACATAGTAAGATTATATTTAAACAAATTATAATATTTCTAATTCGGTATCTAATAATAATTATTATAAAATATATTATGGAAAAATTTAATATCTTTTAAAAATTTAATAGTATTATCTGACTTATTTGAATTATCAATAATTTACTTTAGTGTCATGCCTATCTTAAACATTTTCGTTTTGATAAATGATTAAAAATGCTGAAAATCACCAAAAAGTAAAATAGAAATACATAAATGGACTGAAAATCGAGAAAACTGTAATTTTCTCATATTTTTCATATACAACATTTTTAGTTGTAAAAAGCAACTTTTACTATTTTTGGTGTAATTTTGCCTACACTCTGTATTTCCAAAATGTTCATTTCGTATCGCCTGGTAAACTAATCCTTCAAGCTTGGCAGAAAAACTGAAATCGTTTTGTGGATTTATTAAAAATTTTTCCGATTTAAAGTATGTGCCATCACTTATGTATGTGAGTGACTGTAGCTGTATATTAATTAGATCCTAATAAACTGGATGTTTTGAACTGATTACAATATCAAGTCCTTTAGACTGTTACTCAAATATAATTTCGACACTTTTAAACAAGTTTAAGAATGTGTTATTTATAATGCGGATAAGCATTCATTAGAGCACGTGAACAATTTACTCTATAATGCACAGCACGTTAAATCCCACCTTCCACTCTAACGGTTGTTAGATTACGCTCGTTAATCTTTGAAGGGCAGAGGTGAAGTTCCCCCTAAAACGGTCGGTTCGATTATCGCGATTCACCTCTGTAAAAACCATGAATTACCCTCGCAAGGTGAATGTGAGACTTGTGAAAGTACATAAACTACGCTGTCGGCTACTTAATCCCTCGATGTTACTATTCGCCTATACAAGATCAGATCTTGCCCAGATTGAGCTTTGTTTTAATTAAACGCTATCGTCTCTCCTGGGATAAAGGAAGAGTACTCGACGCGACAAGACAGGACAAGGTGAACAGTATTAAACGGACCACGCTATGCTAGAACAATTTCGAGGAACATCTGGTAATTTACGACAAGGTGTGAATGAACCAAGATTAGGAACGTGTCGCGTGTAAATGTATAGGGCGTCAACAAATTATGTGTAAATACCGTTACAGCGTGATTCTACACCTTAGTATCGGCGAAGATCTGTTAGAAAAAGTTTGGTGCAAAATTGACCTTGACTGACTTTTTCAAGGTCAACAATTGTTATGATTGTACGGTGTTCTACTCGTTGAGAGGAACGAACTTCTTAAAGGAACCATGGGTAAAGAATGAACCGCTATCTTAGAAAATAAAAAATAAAATAGTAAATAGAATAAAATAGTTAACAAAACTTTAAAGTCATTCCATACGTCTACAGGGTGTCCCGATATTGTACAAACTTGAAGGGGTGATTCTACATGAGAAAATATAGAGTAAGATATTGGAATGTGGGTATATAATAAAACCAGACTCTATTATAAAATATGAAATAGAATTTATATTTGAATAGCTTCTCCAGAAGCACGTTGTGAGACATGTCTTTATCCTTCGAAAGAAACGTTACGAATGAAACACAAGAGATGGAACAGAGGAGCAACAGTCCAATATGAACAACTGAAGATCGAGGGTCCCATGCCGGGGACAACATACAATGTATATTAACTGTAGGTACAATGTATGCATATACAGGTCAAGAGCCGGTTCAATCGATCCTACCTTCTAAAGAAATAATAGATTAATTTTGTTCTACATTTATGAAATAAATTCCAACACAAGATTTTGTCATTTGCCTCTTCCTTTCAGAGAAATTTGAGTTTGACAATTCGGCGAACACGCGTGCTATTGAATAGGAGTCGCCTAACGCGTCTGTTCATGACCTACTTACTAATTCTACTTCTTAAGAACACTAGGCACGCGAACTTGACAGATCTTTAAAATCAATTCTCATGAAAACGACGCGTCAAATGAAAAAACTATATTGCATATTTTCGACTTATTTTCTCATGTGGAATAATCCCCTCCGCGTTTGTACCATATTGGAACACCCTGTAGACCTATGGAATAGAATAGTTCACGAAACTTAGAAGTTGTTTTTTAAGAGAACCGTTGACTTGAGACCTATAGTTCCTACAAGACTTTTGTTCTTCGCGATGAGTACTGTAAAATGTAATAAAAAAAAAATGTTGACCTTCAAAAAGTCGGTCAAGGTCAATTTTGTACCAAACATTTTTAACAGATTTTCGCCGATCCAAATGTGTAGAATCACTCTGTAACGGTTTTTACACATGATTTCTTGACACCCTGTATATGAAAGCTTTATAAAAGCGACGTATACAATTAAAGAGCACAGGGCAACATACAGTCAGCTCGATTTCTACGTGACTGTAAAAGAACAATTTTTTTTAGATAGTTCTTTGCAACGGTCATATCATGCGACGTTTGTAACTGTTTGTTGCACCGAACGAGATGAAATTCTCTCAAATATTTATTGTTATTCCTATAGATACGTTCAGAGCAACAAACGGTTAACTATTTGAACTTTTGATTTACTGACTAAAACCATTAGAAAATAATTCACGATATATTTATTTTATTGAACAGAATTTTATATTTCATTTAACATAGTTTCATAGCTAGAAATTTTTTATGAGAAGTTATATTTATTACTATCATCTTCACAGCCACGATTCAGTTTTCGTTACAAATCTTAACGTACCGATGATATGTATTTAGTAGCAACACTATTGAATACATTTTATTGCAAAATGTAATGTAGTAATGAGGAAAAAATTCTAAAAATAATATCTTCAAATATCTTCAGTCTCTCTTCATTTGTAAATTCACTAAAACATTGTTGTTTGCATTCACAAGGATTGCCGATTTGCCTTGCTGGTTTTTCTTTATTATGCACAGTAATATAACTTTGTCCTTCTAAATTTGCTTTCTTTCTCTTATTTCGTAACCAATTCTCTGGATTTCGTTTTCTTTTTCTTACTTTGGCACTGTTATCAACATATTCACTGTCGTTTTCCATTTCTCACGAATACAGTCCGATCTGTTCCTTATAATACCGAATAGGTAACCGTTTGTTGCCCCGAATGTTTATAGTTGCTCTGACTGTTTGTTGCTCCGAACGATTAGAAAATCTAAGTGGGCAGTCATGTCTAAATCGAGCTGATCGTTCGTTACCCTGCACTCTTCAATTGTCAGGTTCACGGGACATGTCAAAATGACGCGTAATATTTTTAATTTACGATTATTGCGTTTGTAAAGATGCATCCATGAGGAATTATTGAACAATTATTTCTTTGGGTATATGTCATAAAAAGAATTGATAAAAATTTGGAAAGATACGTTCTCCTTGTATTTATAACTTAATGCGAAATAGTCACTTTTAATGCTCCCTAAACCTAAGGTTAATCCTTCAAATATTTTAAATTATGTCACATGAATTTAATTCCTGCACTTCAGAATAAACATAATTAGATTTTGTTATTGAATTAAATTAACCATTTTGCTAAAAGTTTAATTTTACTGCAAAGGCATACAATTTGATAAACAACTAATTAACGCATCTTGCGCGGGCACTTTGCCGCCAAAGTCTTACCGTGTTGCATTCATTTTTGCAACGCACGTTTTGTATCTTTGCAACGCATGTCTATCCGATTTTATTGTAAAAACATCACAAAAACCCATTGATAACAATAATCCATCAATAATCCGTGAAAAACGACTTTAGTCGCTTCCCGCTCAAGATGTGAAATCCGCACAAAACGACTTTAGTCGCTTCCCGCTCAAGATGTGAAATCCGCACAAAACGACTTTAGTCGCTTCCCGCGCAAGAGTGTATACGTGTGTTAATACGTACATTTATGTAAGACTTTAACAAATAAATCGACTAACATAAAAATGTTTGTTATTTGTAAATAATATTATTTATCTGCTACAGTAGATGAATTCATTTATTAAACAATATATAAATTTCATACTACCATTATGTAAAAGAATATGTAATATTTGGTGTAAGTTTAAAAATTAAAATTTCAAGTGAACAACACTTTCATTAATAATTTTATGAACGTTAGAATAAGAAAAAAACGCGTTATATACAATATCCTTCATCGACAAAAAATGTAGTAGTACAAAAAATAAGAAACCTAATTTATGCATATTTACTGTAACAGTGAAGTCTATTTTACATATTGTAAATTATTGTTAGTGGATGTTCAGAAGTACATAAACTTTCTATATTGTCGAGTTGAAATCGCTGTTATTATCATACTTAAAAATATATGACTTTCATAAGTTAATTAGGCAACCGTTTCCTGTAGCAATGTGTCCTTTATAATGATTCTGTGTAAAATTGTGAATTTTCGAGATTACTTTAATGAAGGTTAATCGCCGTGCTAATAGAGTCGTTATCCAACTCTCGCCTAAGTTGGTAAACTCCTACCAGAATGATGCACGACTGATAATTAAGAAAATTCTCTTCCACGCGTACAGCGAAGCAATATTAAGCGCCCTAGTTTTGTCTTACATTCTCTTAACTATTTTTCACTAATTCTGTTTACTGTTGATATTCTTTGGAAGCTAATTGCACTGCTAATAAATGTCAGTTCAACTAAGCAAGATGTATTTGTGTGCTATTTTAAAGAAAAATTTCATCGAATAGTAATATTTATTTAGCATTGATTTGATGTACACTCAGTCATCAATCGATAAGTTAATAGATTCGTATAACCATATTGCGGGTCTTTGTGCAAAATAAAAATATTCTTCATTCATTGTAACAAATAGGAGCCAAATAAAAATTTCGTCGCTTCTTCAATCAATTTAAAGAGTTAAAAAATGATTTATGGGTGTTATGTTATAATAAACCACACTTGTTGTTATCATAACTGTCTAATTTAGTGTTCCGTATTGTACAATAAAAATGTGGTTGAACCTGATGCTCTGCTCGGAATACGCCCTCTACCCAGTATCGCCAGATGAGGAGAGGGAGCACGAATCAAGGGGAAAAAGTTATCCTCTCTCTGCCAGTATCGGAGAATGCACGACAGAGACGAAACGCGTCACGTGACCAGACTGCGGTGGAAACGTGGGGAATAGCACAGTAGAAGGGGAAGTTAGAGTAGAGGAACAAGTCTTGATCTGGCGACACTGCCTCTAGCTCGTCAGCAGTGTTGCCAACCTCCTTGGTAATACTCTGCTAACACCATTTCATGACAATCGGCACACTTAAACTCTTTTCATCTTTCGACTGTTGTCAATTTTCCTTTCTAATTTTTGTCATAAATGCTTAAAATCCGCAATCTATACATAACATAAGTGTGCCCCACGAACTCTGCCCACCTGAAATATCTTCGTTATTTTAAACAATACGCGAAAATTATTAACATTAAAGTTATAGGATTAACAGCTATTAATAATATAGTAATAGCAGTTTCTTTTTAGATGTCCTAAAACTGACTGTTCCTGAGATAACTTGACTTTATTCATCCTATTGCTTTCCTTATGAAATTACACTGAATGATGTATGTGGTACAGGCCTGGGCAACTGTCTAAGTCTAAATAATGAAAGTAATAGGATGAATAAAGTCCAATCATCTCAGGAACGATAAATTTTAGGACAAATGTACCTTAGTACTTTTTTCAGAATTTACCATACTATCGAAATCAAGCATAAAAAAATTAAGTATTCCATATAAAAAAACGAAAATGACCTTCATATCTCCTTTACGCGTCCACGTATAAAAACTGAATATTTTTTCATTCATAGTTGCACAAAAACTACGTACACCCACTACAGTTAATTTTGCCTTTTTAAATGACCGAACTCGTGCTTAAAGGCTGGGTTAGGTTCACCCCCAACCAAGAAACCTATCCTAGTTCTAACTAAAATTCGTTTAAAATGGCGGAGTTCAGTATAATGGACCTAACAGTCTTTTACAAATATCTGGGAAATTGAAGTTGAGCGGCGGTATCATATTGTTGCGAAGGCTTCGGCTCCGCCTCGCCGGCGAACACATCTCTCAACTAACACAATAACACCGAATACTATTAACAACTAAATAACTATTTATTAGCTGTCAACGGACAATGTCAAAAGATGCGATGTAAGTGCGTGCTCTCGCTTCGACGACTCGAGAGATTCTGTTGTCTTTCTTCTTCTTAACAACAACCCCGTTGGCCGGATACTACAATATCGATACGACGGCCAACCTCTCGATCTCCGCAATCGACAGTTTCCATCGTAACAATATATAGGGAAAGGTTGCTCAGAATCACGCTCCGGATAGCATATTTCAAGCCAATCAAGATTGGGGAGGAGCCCTGTTTCTAGATTGTTACTTCCCGCGCTAAAGGCCGAATTCGGTCAATTGGAAAAAGGCGGAGTTTGCTATAGTCATCCTAACAGTTTTTGGCGAATGTCTAAAAAAACTAAGGTCGAGCGACAGTAACTTCCGTAGAGAAGAGTTGTTCAGACTTATGATCTTGACGACCTATTTCAAGGTCATTGAAATCGGTGAGCAATAGTTACCGTGCACTTTAATTTTTGTAATTAATATTTGAGCATTAATTAAATTCTAATTATTGTAACCATGAAGATAACTGTATGACAAGGGGTTAATTGCAAGTACATATACCAAAGAGGCTCTAAACTGTAATAGACAGCAATGGAGGTCCTATAGAGTAATGAAATTAACAAAATGTTAGAATATCAAAATTGTAATTACGAAAATGTAGAATTAAACTTACTTGTATTCACCCGGTTTTTTACTCGTTTCACTGTTTTGAGTAAACTATCAATTTTCTATCCCCTTTTGCAGTTTTGTGGTTCTATTATTGTATAAGATTTAATAAGACATATACAGGGTGAGTCACCAAACGTTAGCACCTCAAATATCTTTGTTGTTTCTAAAGATACATAAAATATGGTAAGGACAAAGTTGAATGGTACAATGGGGCTGACACGATGCAAAAAAAATTTTGTTTTTATGTCATTTTTTT
>JAQQRP010000688.1:0-10228 GCA_028454245.1 Halictus quadricinctus
ACATTACTTATAAATACAATATTTATAAAAGTATTGGATCAAGCAGATCAAGCATCTGTCATTCCTAGACTATCATACTAGACAATTCTACTGTTTGAAATCGTATTAATTCATTTTTGTTATAAATTCGCAGTCTACGATTAAACTGCGGATATTATGCATTTATGGTAGAATTAAGTGAGAGTGAAATACAAAACGGTAGTGACATCAAAAGAATTGTGGAATACAGTAATGTCTTGATGTATGCGGAAACTCCGGGACCGAAATGACTTATACCGTGTATCGACATTAATCTGATAACAAAACTTCTTGGTTTCTAATGATTTTTTAAATGAAATTCTTAGCAGCATATTTGAGACATTTCCCTGATTGAAACGATACCAAACACGACGCAATTTGGATCACAGTTACCCATACAATCCACGATACAACAGAACTTCGATTATCCGTACTAATCGCTCGGACAGGAGTGTTCAGATAATAGAACAGCCATCAAGCTACAGTGATAGATTAAATCTTTACTGATTCGCATAATGGATCGCTTTAGAATGGATTGTTTACATGCTTAGCATGAAGGCTTTCCAACTTGTTGTCAAGAGACAAGATGCGAATGCGATTGCGTAAATGCTGGTTATGGCAACAACACCAATATAATTAGGTGGTGTTGGTTATGGTTGCGAATGCCGAAGAGAGTGAGCGAGATAGAGAAAGAAAGAACGAATGAGGATGTGATGACAATACAGGTGACAATGAGGTGCGAAAATGTAAGCGCACAAATACCTCGTGGTGCAATTGCGATTTATAGTGATTTCTCATTTTACTAGTATCATTTTCAATATTTATTGTTTAAATATATATCAGTTTAATTAAAATCTGTGCTTTAGTAGTCCTTGCACTCTGTTTTCAAAACAGGTGAAACGTATATTTGGATAATGCAGATGTCATCGGTTCGGATAATCGAGGTTTTACTAAATCGTGAATTGAACAAGCAAATGTGCTTCGAATTATGTCATGTTTGGTCTGACTTTCATCAGAGAAATGTTACAAATATACCAGTAGGAGTTTCATAAACATAAAAAAATTTTAAATCAGAAAAGTTTTATTATTGGATTATAGTTGGATTTGTAGCGCGTTGTAGAGAATAGCCAAGTAAACTGGATTCAGTGTTCAAATTGCCGAGGTCGCTGCCTATTATGCGTGATAACTATATTATTTTTACGAAGATTAAGATTTTGAGTCGAATCTTAGTTGAATAAGCTGTGCATTTAGTCCTGCTAAGTTCATAGACTTGGCTGATAATTCGAAATGCAATTATTTCTCCTTTTAAAATGAATTTTCGCGCTTACATCAGATCGGTTCAGAAGTTCGTTCGTATAGAGCGAACGTTCCCAGGGTTTCTTTTTAGATTCGTCGATGAAAAACTGAGTGATTGAGTGCATGATTGAAATACGAACGAGCTTGTGGGCTGAGTTTTGAATCCCACAATCTCAATTTTCCAATTTTTGTTTCATTAATCAAACTGCATTGATTAATACAAGTTACATCAGGTGTTCAAAATTGCCTCCTTTTACTCCAATACATTGACAAATGCGTTTCCAAAAATGACTGACGATAGTCGCACATTAGTCAATTGTTATTTCATATCAAGCCGCCTTCTGAAAATTTTCTGCTCCATAATGGACCAAATCGAGTAGCTCGTCGGATTCACAACTCACTTTTTAGACCAAAATTACATGCTGAATTTGAGCGAATAAAAAGAATTTGAAAACGACAACAGAAGTGAAAAAACCGCCCGAACCATACCTTAGTGTCCGAGCATTTTTGTGACTCGTTGTATACTTGGAATTCAATTGTCGTTCCTTGTAGGAGCTCGATGACACGCTGTCATTACGCCGTCATGAACCATAATGAAGATATTGTAGTTTGGTGAAAGGGTATTAGATGGAGGCAATCACCTTCGATCCGTTCGGACCCTAGTCATTAAACTGTTCATATTGAGTGTGGACGCGCGAGAGGCTGCACGCCATTCAACGGTATTTGCAATTACTAACGGCCAATCAGCGAGCGAGCCCACGGAGATCATCGTATCGTTCCGATATGAAATGTGCGTTGGTTCGTGAAACAATTTCGTCGCAAGTGCTACACGAAAGAACATAGTATCCGTGAATGAATGAATCAGCGCGGTGCAGATTGTCTGGAAGAGTTCGCCAAAAATGTTCGCGACCGAAGGCCAATTTTCGTCGGTGCAACGGTATTTCTTTTATTTCTTCCTGCACTCCTCTTACCCCCATTACTCACGGTGAAAATTAGTCGGTCGTTTGAGCACGCGGAAAATTCATAGCTCGGAAGGAACGCCGCGCCGGATGCTAATATTTCCTCCGCCCAAGTTAACGCCGGCTGAAATGTTATTTCTGCACAATCTGCGAACAACCGTAGGCGTGTACCGATTCTCCATACAAATATCGCGACGTTTACCGCTAATATTCACGCCGGCAACAGCTTGCGCGGCTACTCCCACTCTTATTATTCCGATTCGCGACGTACGCGGAAAGTTTTGCAGTGCCGCCTGCGAATACTTCGAACCTTTTTCCGTTTCGATACCCTCCTCTCCCTCTCTCTTTTTTTATCCCTGCATAATAACCCGAGAATGCGAAATAAATTTGTATCGTTTGAGGCTTTGTTTTTGAGAAAATCGACTATGAAAATTCGTCCCTATGAGGGGGTGTGTACAGACTATTTTCAAAATCATGGTACTAGCAAACAGGTGGTGATTCTGTACGCAGAATCAAGTTAAACAACATTTTTCCGTTTGACGCCTCGTTTTTCAGAAAATCGAGTTCGAAAATGCAGCGAATACGCGTGCTATTAGATAGGAATCGTCTGACCATGGCCAACCAATTCTACTTCCTGCGTATACTGAATCAGCGCTGGGCAGATTTGCCTCAATTGAGTTGGTAGGGGAAGCAAGCGTTTGAGGGACCCCAACCGTGCCCAGCACTCGAGCAAGCGAACTCGACGGCTTTTCAAAACCGATTTTCTCGAAAAGGAGACGCTGAACAAACAGAGTTACCATCACCTCACCGACAATTATCTCATCGACAATCGTTTCACCAACACGACTTCGCCACCTAGCTTCGCCGGCAATATTAACTCACCAACATTTTCATATCACCGGCAGTCATTTCCCCGACAAATGGTTTCCTTGATACCGAGTTTTGCCGACAATGTTTACATACAAATCAGTGGATGAAATGACTATTGGTGAAATAGCTGTCGGGGAAATAACTGACGGTGATCTGAAAATGTCGGTGAATTAATATTCTCGGCGACGTTAGATGTCGATGAAATAATTGTCGGTGAGGTGACGGTAACTCGAACAAACAAATAGCATTCCTCGTATTCGACTTGTTTTTGCATGTAGAATCACCACCCGGCCGCTTGTGCGACAACTTCGGGAACACCCTCTATATCAAAGGGTTAAATACTTTTATTACGAAACGTGGATGTTGGAGGACGATGAAGGCGTTCGTTTAAATCGACGAGCATTAACATAGAAAACCGGTGGCCGTTCCAAGTAAATGACGTCCGATAAAAGTCGCGCGAGGTTCCCCTTTTGTTCCTGCGTATCAGCATTTTCTTGCCATTGTACCGTCTGTCGACAATTTAATTCCACGGATCCCGTGGAATAATAACCAGGATGAATGTTGCTTTTAAGCTCGGCGAGGGGGGTGGGGGCGAACTTCTACAAGGAAGGGGAGAAGTAGGGCACGAGAAAGGGACACGAGAACAGAAGAGCGGACTCTTTTCGCGAGAGGTAATTCGTAGCAATTTAAAGCGATTTAGCATCGGCACGACCGCGGCGACGATTAATCGGTCCGGTGTGCCTGAAAAACGCAGCGACGAAACGATCGAGACGATCGCGCTGTCCCCGGGCGGCGCAAAAACACACCGGAGATTCTTTACAGGACCGACCGTGAAAAATTTGTCAACTTATCTTCTCGCATGAACGCCTCCGCTATTCCTATAGAGAATAAGCACGCCGAGAAGAATGTCAGAAGAACCTACTTAGCATGGAAATCCCAAATTATAGTTTAATTCAAGTACCTCACATTTGTTATCGTAAGGCTGCGCATTGTACGCGTCCGTGACGAAAATGGGCGGATCAAGTGTAAAACGCTGAAAATATTAGGTCGTTCAGAAAGTTCTGCGGATTTATCGTTAAAAAAATTTGTGCATCTTGCACATTTGTTTTAACCGGTTACAAATAGTAACGTTACCTGTCTCCAACTGTTTTGCAAGCTCATTTGTCGATTTAGCAGGGTCGCTCTTCAAGCAAAGTACCTTCAATTCGTCTTACAAAAGTTGTTTTCAAATATCAGAGATTTCCACTGTGTCTCTTATCAAAATAAAAATTGTTTGCCTCATTTACAAGTAACAGGGACCAAGTGAAAATTCACTTTTTCTTTTAGTAATGTTAACAAGCTGACACCAACGCATTAATTTTCTTAAATATTTTTTAATCTCTTTATTGCTTCAAATTGCGACTATTCATTCTTGTCATAAATACATAAAATCCGCAGTCTACTTATCAGATAACTCAAAATCTACTTTTCTAAATCATTTATGATTTACTATCAATTGCTTCAATATATTGCTGTGGTTTCAATCAAATTGAATCCAATTGCAATGCCGGGCATATCTCTTTTCAGGTTGCGATTTTAAATCACCGTTATAAAACCATTTCGACTGGAATTTGTACAATACGCAGTGCCGATTTATTTTAAAACACCTGATGTGTAAAAAACAAAAAACACAGTATATGAACGCAACATCGGCCAGAGCTTTATATGAGCAATCTACAGAATTTTCTGAACGACCTAATATATTAAGAATTTAAATATATTCTTGTACTTTTTCAACGAAGGTAGCTCCTGTAACTACTGCAGTATGTTTTACCAGTAATGCCGATCGTACCAGGAGTTCGAACATTTATAGACGACAGTGTAATATAAAAATAAGAATATTAAACCAGCAAATCGACAAGTTAAAACACGACGTTAAACTCGACGTTAAACTTCGAGTCAAACTCGTGACGAAGATTTTAAACAAAATCTGTTATGTATGAAGGTTAAACTTCACCTTTGCAACCCAGAAATTTTTAACTTTTTATTATATAATCCTGTACATCTTGACGAGAACGTGACGAAAAATCGAAGATTTAAGACGAGAAATTCACTGGTTTAAAAGTTATGCGTATTTAAAGTTGAGCGATTTTAACACGTTAACCGAGGAGCATGTGTCTATAGACATCCCGTTCACTATATTTGCCTGATTCTCTGTATTTTAATTACTGTTTGATGACAGCTTGTCCCAGAACAAAGTGTAATCAATCAACTTTAAACACGCATAACTTTTGAACCAGTGAATTCCTCGCCTTAAAACTTCGATTTATGGCATTTTCTCGTCGAGATGTATAGGATTATATAGTAAAAAGTTAAACATTTCTTTGTTACCAACGTGAAGTTAAGCTTGTATAAACGTTACTCCTTTCATTTAAGTTGAAATAAAGTTCTTCTCTTTTGTTATTGATATTTAATCATTCGATCAAATGTAGACGTACGATGAATATTAAGTTTCTTTTTCTTCTGTGAAATAATGAAAGACAAGAATCATACGGTAAAGGATCAAAAATTTCTATGAAAAACCGAGTTCCGTGAATCTTCTTGCAATGAGCAGGAAAATCATTTCCCCTGCAATACGTATCTGCTACCTGTTACGCCGATGGCAACAGGGGTTTTCGAACAGTTGCGGACGATAATTTAGAAGAAAAATGAGTATGCAAACGGTGCAAATCAATGAGCAATGGTATAAAAAAGTTTCAATGTACAACCGAATTCCCTGCAAATTTCTTTGCAGTGAACAGGAACATTATTTTCAGCGTAATACCTTTTAGCTGTAACACCGATCGCAAGTCGAGCCGACAGGTAACTGTCGGTCAGCAACGGACAGCAAATCAAACCGGAATTTACCTTAACAACGTATCCAATTCCCGGGAAACTTCACCAGAAAAAATACATCGTGTCCGTCGGACGAGAATGCGGATTAATTAACTCCAATTGGACAAAAGGCGAAACTTGTCAATTCCTACCCCCGGCTTTGTTTTTTCATCCGTTCACAGTTCGACCCGTCGCATTCTGATCAATGACCGCGATTTGCTCGCTGAATAACACGCGGCGGCGTCTGAATGCATGCGCGAAAATGCGAATTCCCCTGGCAAGGATTCCATTAAATCCGACACGCTTATGAAATTTGATAAATTCAATGGGATTTTATTAAATTGTTCGTGTAGTCGCCGTTTTTCTGCCGCTCAATCAACATCGAAAAAGATAAAATGGTATGGAAAAAAAACCGTGACAGCGAATCAATTTTTGTTCCGCGCGACACACTGGCCAGACCATGCGAAATCGACTGAAAAACAATAGAGTAATATCATCTCGGCTTTTGTCGAAATAAAATGTATTAGTGGATTTCCAAGAGTTCGTATTCGGTGTCATCGGATTTTGTTTATTCAGTGTTTCTACCGCAACTAATGGGACGTACTGAACCATTTCTGGTAACTATAGATTTTTGAAATTTGAAAATAATTTAAATGAAATAATTGAAAATAATCATGATTAGTAGACTGCGAATTTTTATGCAGAATAAAAATTGCCTTCATGACAGAAAAATTCCCTTCTGCCTCTAATGACATCATTAATCTGAAAATAATACATCAACATTTTTAAATTCTATTTATCTACCTATTCCTTCAAATTGCACTATCCATTTTACTGATAAGTACATCAAATCCGCAGTCTAATCATTAGATTCCAGAATATCCTGGTTACCACAATTGTAATGATTTAAATTAGAAATTTTGCAAATCGGAAAGGTAGAAAAAAATGTTGGAATGTGTTTTTATCGCGTACGAACGTATTTCCTTAAGCTTTTAATTTTCCTTTTTTCTTACTTTTCTCTATTTTCCCTCTCTTTTTCGATTTCGTGGCGTTGGATTAATCCAAATGAACATAATGATGCATGAATATGTAAATAAGATTATCATTAATTTTGTGATGAAATATTACAACCAGTTTCATCTCATGCCACGCAACGAGAAAATTTTAAATATTCTTTACCATTTTTGATGGTCTTAGTTTTTCGTTTATCTTATAATTAAACTTTCTATGCAAAATAAAAACATTCTGGAGCAATTGCAAGATACAGGAGCTACATACATATTTATTTCTTTCCCTAATCATTTTAATATGTCGAAAATAATACAACAATATTTTTGGATTCATTAAATGTTGTGATGTACTCATTTTTGTCATAAGTGCATAAAATCCGCATTATAATAAAATACTTCAAAAATACGTTTGAGAAAACATTTCACCTGCTCACTAATTGTAGTTCTGCTAACCGTACCAGATAAGATCCAACAAAATTTTGTTCAAAAACGTAAGATAACTATTACGAGCCAGAATAAAAGTCTCAGCCCATACTTGGCCAATCCCTAATTGTCTTAAATTATCCATTGAATCAATTTGTCGGATAACTAATTTCTTTATAATTGATGTTCCAATAATCGTCCGTCGTTGTTCCGTCAATTGTTACCAAGTTGCGTAATTCGTTGGAATTGTGCTCGCACACGATGCCGCAAGTTTCGAATTCGCGTTGTGTGTGCTCGTTCGAGCGATCGCGATTTCAAAGGAAATACCGGAACAGTATGCTCCGGAACGGAGATGTGATAAATACGACAGTTCGCACGTGTGATTCACCGACAAGAACGGTGCGGCGACCACGAATGCTTTGTCAAAAGGCTTTCGACTTGCGGGGGAATTCGAGACACGGCAAATCGCACCAGCTCAAAACTGACACGGTCGTGCGAGAGCAGGAAATCGTAAACCTGCCACTCGATCAGCGCTACGACGAATTTCGACAATGATCCAAGCCATAATTGCTTTTACTCTAACCTGAAATTCGCAGCTGGCCCGCGATTGTCAAGTAACTCGGTCGCGAATTTGCGAACCAATTTTCTCAGTTGTCCTCAATTTTTGGGAAATTTCAATCTGAGTAAAAGCAGATTTTTAAGTTTAAAAATTTTGTTCTGCTCTGACTGCAAAAGCTACGAGTACACTGCGGACCTTTAAGCAAAAGAAAAAGGAATTGCATAAATTGCGAGACACAGGAATAGGAGTTTATTTCTCTGTTAAGTAGTGTTCATAAATTGTAAGTAATATATCGATGTTTTAAAATTCCTTTAATGTTTCTACCGTTTCAAATTTCACCTATTTTTGCACTTTTATTTTAGGATTATTTTAATGTGAACTCGTTAATTTATGGAAGGGCTCTAATAATTTGATTACCAATTTATAAATTAAGGGTCTGAGGCAAAATCTAAGTATGTCGCGTGATAGAGCGGGCATTCTTCCTTCCAGTCATACCCCATTTTCTAAAAAATGACTACAGTTCAAGCAGAGTAGGAAAGAACAAAAGAAAACAGTCATTCACCAGGAATGGAAGAAAGATACTTGACAGGAAGTCATTTCTCCTCGTACAGGTGCTGGAGATGATGATAGGTACAAAAAATACGCTGAGGTCTCTGAATATGTAAATAGTTGCACTTTATCTTCCTCTTTTGCACAAAATTTAAAAAATGTTGAATACGTACTCTATTTTCTGAATTTTAACGTTTAAGCCTATTTAATAACTAATGATATCATGATTTCGATTGTACCTATACATAGCATAATCCCTAGTACACAAACTTTATTTTTAGTAAAGAGGAAAATGTCATAAAAAGAAAGGTGATTATTTTAATTTCAATAAAAAAGGGGAAGGGGTTTTAAGAAATTGAATTTGGTCGACTTAGGTTTGGAATTGAATTTGGTTTATTTTTAATTCCATCGTGTCATTTGAATTTGTAAAATTCTTTCATAATAAAAAAGAATCTCTTAAAAAACTAAATTCAAAATATTTTAAGATTTTTTTACGTAAAATTACAGGATCACAAAGATCGACAATTTTTCGGTTATAATTTATTGATTCTTTAATTTTATAAAGCAGTCTACTTTATGAGATATAATATTTGTGAATTCGGTGATTCAAGACTCCCTTCGACAGAACGAGTTATTATGGTCTGTTTTTCAAGAGAAGAGATTTGGGGTATAGCAGTCACGATACATTTACACCCACCCTACGTTTATAACCCATAAATTATCAGACTCGACTGACTGGAGTACTGTCGACAGCTATTATGACTATTGATGATCTCAGGTCCCTACATTCGAGAAACAGGCTACGATATGTACATAAATATTGTGAAGCTTACAATAACTGAATTGCGTACAAAAATGTAGGCGACTTCGTTTATAATGAATAACAAATAAATAAATATTATTGCAACTGGTTAGTAGATCAGTTTCCGTGACCTCAATATATAGAATGCTTGCTTACAGAATGGTCAAATATCAGGAGTCAACTGCACATGCCAACATAAAACGCCAAAAATTGTAATTTATAATATACAAGTAATTTTAAGATCAATTCCCAGTATTTTCCGAGTACTTCTTCTACTTAGATAAATAATCTTTTGAATAAAACATTGTTAGGAACATTTCTTTGTCCAACCATTTGAAGTGTTAAAAATGTTAAAAATGGGGACCAGTCTGTATATAAAATTCTGAAATTAAAATTTTATAGGAAAAAGAAGGAAAAGCTTTTCATCTCGTTTCGAGAGAATTTTTATTACAATAAAATTACAGTTATAGTTTTATTTTCAAGTTGTAATTAATATGAATATATTAACCCTTCGGCAGCGGTGCTCGGGTCTATTTCATGTCGGAGAATTAACGTCTTCATTTAATCACTTAATTCCTAGCAATTAAATTAAACGAATAAAATGATATACACTGCACGAAATTTCTATAGAGCCACCTACATTTTGGTGTATTTTTAAAAAATATAGAAAAATTTGTTACTTTTCAAATATCTATAACATTGTATACTGACTACTGATTAGAGATATATACGCCACTTTCTCACAAATGTTTACGTCTTTAATTTATTTATATTTTCGAAGGCCGCGGAACGGGAGTGCGAAATTTCTATAAAGCCACTTAGTTTGTGCTTAGATTTTGTGTGGATAACACGTGAGTCTCAGCAAAGAAACTTTAATTGTAATTCAGAT
>JAQQRP010000689.1:0-10228 GCA_028454245.1 Halictus quadricinctus
AGCCTCTAGAACAGGTTGTACAGTGTTCATAGGAAATGAATAAAAAGAGCATGAACGATGAATGAAGGAACATCATTTCGATGATGAATGATGTTCTTTGAATTTTTAAAGTACTAATTGAACAGCGAATTTTGCATACTTTTGACAAAAATGGGTCGAATGCAGAATAATAAAAAATGTGAAGTAATGAAAAACACTGTTGTATTTAACTCACCAATATTATTTAAAAAAGAAATAAACGTAGCTCCTGTATCTTGCAATCAATGCAGACAATTTTTATTTTCTACGAAAATCCGCAATCTAGAAACAACGTTATGACAATAATTACAAAATTACACAAGCATGGGCAACAATATAGTTAAATACCAGATAAGATTATCAAGTCAGATTTTACTGAAGTGTATTATGCCAGGTAAAACTTGCCAAGTAGAATTTTACTTTTTTTTTTTTAACAAAAAAGTATCAAATAAACAATATTTTATTTTTTCCTTTCTCCCTTTTTTTCCGTCACAGAATCGTTTCACATTGACCAATCACGAACCACGCTGTACACTCGTCGAAATATTTATTTACCGTCGTTCAAAAATTACGGAACACGAAATTCGTAAATCGCACGATTTCCAAGAGTTTAAACGGGCGCAATTAACATCGTAAATAAGTGAACTACCACAGGCGAGAGCCCTATTCGGTTAGAATTAACAAGTGGCAGGTTCGGAATCGTCCCCGTTGACGGGGAACGTTTGAAAACGCCTTTCCGGTTGTAAAATTCATCCGACAAGCAAGTTAGTTGGTTAATTGGTTTAGCATTTCGAAAGGCAAACGATTGGGCGTTATTACGTGCGTGGGAACGGGTTCACCGTAGATTGAAATAATTAGTGCGATTTCATGTCGGGACACGAAGTTCTAATTAATTTTCACACGCGAAGTGGAAAACGTTACCACCATGTGTAGCCGGGCCAGGGGATGGGGGATGAAAATCTGGATCGGATGGAGCTACCGGTAGTAGTAAGATGCAGCTGCTGTCGCGCGACGAAAACGATTGATCGCGCGCGGGGTCCTTTGTGCTTCCCCCCTCCCCCAACCCCGGTGAACACGCGGGCCGATTTTAGAATTGCTAATCGCCGTGGAATTGCTTTCAACGCCGAGGAAACTACTCGGCTGTGTCAGGAAACGATCCTCGATAGGGGTTGTAAAAACTCACCTAACAGATCCCACTCGCCGTTAGTGATGAAACTGCTGATGTCACCTCCGGCTTCATCTTGCAGCTGCAGGTCCAACTGTTGACAATTTATTGCGATCGATTAGAACCGAAACTGTTCGAGCAAGCCCTCCTTCATTTTTTGATTCGACACAGTTTCTAGCCCACGTCGTATACAGTAGATTCAAAATGTATTTTCTACTTTGAAAGGTAAAATTGCAAGAAACATTTGAATGACAAAATTCCTCGAGAAATTGATATTTAAACTGGATTCACTTGAAAGCCTCTAATTTTGCAATTCGTCGTTTACCTTTCTCTAAGATATTTTTGTATGATTAGATAATTTTTACTTCGCATGAAAATTACCAGAAATCTTCATCCGCATAATTAGGTCAACTAAAATGGAATAGAATTTCATTTTCTGTGTTCGCAGTTTCAATAAATTTCTAGTAAAATAAAAATGCTATTAAAAATGTTATTTTATCGTGTGTTTTGGGAAGCATTTATGTGTTCGCAGTTTCAATAAATTTCTAGTAAAATAAAAATGCTATTAAAAATGTTATTTTGTCGTATGTTTTGGGAAGCATTTATGTGTTGTAGGTTTACAAAAACATTAATCGCACTATTCGTCAAAGATGATTTCATAATATACGTAAAAGTGACGATTTTGAAATCACAACTAACCTAAATTACTTTCGACCGGTACGCGAACCGATGGAAAAGAATTTTGCCGAAGTATCTTACCACGAATATGGTCGTCCATTATACATATTAACCAACCGAAACGACGAGCCGGAAACCGCATTACCGTGAATTCTCTGCAGGGCACAGTGCGCCGCGTATATATTGTCCCCGAAATACACCTTCCGCGATTCGTGAATTTTTAGGAATCCTCTCGGAATAATGTTTCCGAGAAACATTATTACCATAGTTTCGTTTGAGCGAGCTAAAAGGTTGGCAGAGCTCCGCCGCGTTTATGGAACTATGTAATGTAAAGCCGTCAAGCTTTGCGAACTCGATGAACGTATCATTATCTTGCATTTAATGGAAGCACTATAATAATTTTGTGCTAATATTCCATCGAAAATATTTCGCTTATCTCGATTTCGTTTAGTTTAATCCGATTTCTTTTTACCGGATGAAAATCGATCAATATTTTGCAAAATGGAAATATTGGGAAAGTTTTAGTGCTTGTCATGAAGTAATTATTAATGTTTTCTCAACTGAACGGTACTTACAATTAAATTAGGCAAGGATACTGTGTTTATCAACGTCACAGAATTTTTATTCATATTCATAGTTTTTCTATTCCACCCTGCAAAGCAATTTAATTTAACATCGAAATTGATTTTGTTAGCATTTGCGTGCCGCTAAGAAAAGCTGAAATCAAATATCGACGAGTGCGCATAATTAATTGATTCGTCTGTGAATTTTAATTTTCGATCGAACTAGCAAACACATTTCGAAAAACAAATCGGAATAAGTCGAGTTTACGAGGGTAAACGACGTCGTTCGAAAAATCGAGTTAAAACTGGTGCTCTCGGCGAAGCAATCTAACTTTGCCATCTGACACACATAAACGTAATCATCTGATTAGGATCCTGCAAGACCATCTTGAAACCGGAGGCATGTAATTTTAATTGGATGTCTATTTAAATTGGCTGTCCTTTCGGGGGCAGTACGTGGCAAATTAAAAGTAAACCGAGCTAAAGCACAGTGAATACGTGAAAATGTGGTCTCACCGTGTCTTTACGAATTCTTAAACTAACCTCAAATGGAAATTCAAGAACCTAATCGATGTTGACACTGGCCAGCTTGAGATCTACAAGGAAGACTCTCTCGCGTCCTCGAAACAGCGAAGTGTCATTAACACAAAATCCGTTTAACTTCTGCACGAGTTTATCGTACTCCTTAGGATCTTCATTTACCGTTTAATGTTTCATTAAATTAGTCCTCGAGTCGAGTTTAATGGCACCGAGGTTATGCGGTATAACCAATTTTTACTGTCTGCATCTTGTCCCGCCTTTTATTACACCATTATGAATAATAAACTTCTAATAAAAGAACACAAGTAAAATTAACAGTGGAAATATCGAACCGGTCAAAAACTGTTATCCAACATGAAAATTTAACAAACAAAAATTAAACATTCTAAGCACAACTGTAAGACCTCGTTTCAAAGTTTGGAGCTTTTAGAAATAGAGAAATTTAAATAATACTTTAATTTTAACTTTAATTCTAGGGAAATTTCAAGTTAAAATTTATTAGAAATTTCAATTCCGCGCACTAAATTATAGAAATCATTTTATTTAATAAATCGTACCCCTATTAAAATTTACTATGAAATTATTTTAATTTAATTCTATCAAAATATTTTCTAGCTATCCCCTCTTCTTTTTTTTTCATCCGAAATATAACGAAAGCCGGTCCGAGCCATCGTCTTATATCGGACTAAAGCTGTATTAGTGAATATCGGCGTGGGTCAGAAGCGACTCCGACATAGGCTTTGAACTCGCAGGAGTCCGAGGCCTTAGATGTTCATTCTCTGGTGAGAATGAACAAAGTTTGAATCGTGATTACGACTGATATTTTCGGCCGCGAACTATGGGAACGTTCGCAGAGTAAATTACTTACTTGAAAGCCGTCGTAGGTCCAAGATCCGAATTTCATTTCGCAGCGTTGATCATCAAAGGGGAACCATGTAATGTCTATCTTGCAAGTGCTCTTGAATATGCCGGGCGGTACGTATAAGCAGGTCCCATTGTTCTTCACGACGACGTTCGTCGGATAAGTGCCGTCGAACCCTTCGTCCGCGCTGCAACAAACGATTGTTAACGTTAAACGGGATCCGATTGATTTTTAAACGAATCGCGGGGACCGCCTAGCCTTCCATTAGAGGATAAAGCGTACCACAGCAAATGGCGCGATACCGGACACGTGTGCGTGCCGAGGATAATCGATAATTATTGGATCGTAACATGAATTCGTTCGGTTATCTTCAATATCTTCTTGTCATTGAACAAAGTCGAGAATTACAATGAATCGATTATAAAATCGATGACTAAAAGTATTTGGTGTTTATTTAATCACAGTTATCTGCATTCGCAATGAGTCATGATGAAATCAGTAAAATTAACGCAATTATCTTCTTCGAGGTTTATTTTTTTGTTGTTGTATTATTTACAAGAATAATACAACAGGTTTCTTAAAAACGGGCTATGGATTTGGTTTATTTTATTAAACATAAAATAGTAAAAACATTAGAAGAATTTAAACACGTTGTTATATTAATTTCAGCCCATTCAAATTATTAAGAAATTAAATAGATTTCTATTTTAAACCTGTTTGTTGCAATTGGAGTAGAACATTTTTCTTTTGTATAAAAATCCGCAGTTTGCTTGTAATTCATCAACTGTCATAACCGTTTAAACGACTTCATTTATAATGAATGATTAATGGTGCGTGATAATATTTATTTTTAAATGATAAATTGATTTCCAATCTCAAATACGTAATACAGGGTTGAAATATTTGAACTAGTTATTTATAACGTATTTATTATTTATTGTTGCTATGTATTGTTATATGTAATGTATTTATTATTTTATGTTAGGCGAATTATGGTACTTCACAGTACTCGAAATTATACAACTTTTTATTCAACAGAAACAATAAAATCTCACATAAGATGGACGAGAATATAATAATATAATATAATATAATATAATATAATATAATATAATATAATATAATATATATATATTAATTACTCTGTGGCCACGTCGAGATAATTGGCGTGAAAAAATTATCCAATCGATAGGAAACGTATACAACTTTTTCCATTATTCTGAGAATATCGATTGATATAATTTTCTCAGTTTTAAACAAACTAACACTTGCTATTACATTCCGTCTCCGGCAACCATCCGCTCTGGCTGCAGGTGTTCCCGAACATTAATACCATTGAATTACTCAGCGTCCTGTTAGCGATCCTATTCCGATCAATAATTGATTTATTGCGTCGAAAGCAATTTTAAATGCATAGAATTTGATATTCGTTTTTCCGACTCTTTCAAGTTTTAAAGTGATTTTATTTCGTTTAACACCAATTTCCTTTCCATTTGACACCAATTGCAATCCGTTTATCAGGGGAATTGTGTTGGAAAAGGATACGGCTATTTCCCTTGTGTTTCACTGAAAAATCCACTTTTGTCCAAGGCGAGTGAAATATTAATGAAAACGGGCTTTACCATGTTTCGAACAAAATTATCCATTTAAGTTTACTTACACGTCGGAAAACACCACTCTCATAAGCATACTCCGCAGTGTCCACAACCTCGTAAAAAGTAAGTTCCCTACAACATGTTTCAGTGTACTTTACAAGCATAAATATTTTACGGCGAGTACCGCTCAGAAATGACTGATCGCGCAAATGGTTTACAGATTGAAGAAAAACAAAAAACAATGGTCTGTTCATTATTTTGTAATTGCTGTTGTGCCGTTTAATTGTGTGTATTGACTCGAGGTACATAAAAACGACAACATAAAGTTGCATTCCTGCAGTGAAATAAACAATTAAATATTTTTTAATAATAGGGTACACATTTTTACGTCATTCTTCCTTCTAACATATTTGTTATGCTATAACCACAAGAATTGTTTGCAAGTGTCAACGTTATACTCTACTATTATTCTACGTAAAAAAAACCAAATTAATTTTGTACACGGTGTTATTTCAAATTGTTCTAAATTCATTACGACGATATTTCTGTCACGTTTTGCATGAGAGTATACGATGCATTTAACAGAATTTTATCACCATGAAGTTTATCGAAACAAATGTTGGTAACACACGTATTGAATGAACGAAAGTATATTTTATTAGATTTCGAATTTCACTTTTAATTTAGGTAGGATTACACGGATGAGAAATGGAATAAAAATCGAGAATAAGAGAATAATAAATAAAAGATTAATTGCTTGTCCAGACAAGATCTACAATGCCAAGCCTCTGTGCAATGATACAGAGGATCCCGAAGTTAGATTTTGAGGTTAGGAATTTAACCGCATTGCTATCTCTGCTTTGAAGCTGTAAATTCTAATTTGCCGGGCATGCGACTGATTTGTTGCCACTACGTTTACACGTTAAATCGCAGTCATCGGAAATAATATATCTGCTCCTCCTGTTTCGAACTAAAAGCACAGACGACGAGTACTCTGATGCGTACTCCCTTTCGATTTGATATATTGCAATATTTCCCACCCATAATTTTTATTAATTGATACTTCACTTTCTCGAGAAACACTCGGATAAGTTCCATTGCCGAATGGCTTTGATCGAATAACAAATTACCTACTCGTGCTTACACTTAGCTCAGCCCCGACATACGGAGTTAATTATAGAAATTCAATGGAGCTCCTTCGTAGCTTTACACCAGTCGCTTGATAATCCAGAGATTTCGTTGCATTCTATGAAAATTGCGGAAGAAGGACTGAGTCAAATTCTACAGGGACTTATCTTGTCATCGTTAAGAACTCTGTCATTTGTTGGACACCATAACTCCATCTTGTGTAATTTCTGCCGACTCCTTTTTTCTTGCGAATGCTGTGAATAATCTTTTAATTTCTCATCTTTTCATTTTCCGAGAAAGAATTTCCTAAGTTAGTTATTTACGTTACTTTTTATTTACTTTCTAATATTCGTGGACACGTATCTGAAATTATTTTAGTAAAATATACACCAAAATGTATGAACTGAATTGTGGTAAATACAGTAATTTTCAGAGTCCAGAATACCAATTACAGAGTTAATATGAAAATGATTAAATTCGAATTCTATAATTCTAAATTTTGGTAAAAATTAGCAATCTGCCAACGAGAGAGATCGATTCTGCAGAGTGATGCCATTGATAGATACCTTTCCAACTTTTCTGTGAAGCTTAGTACACAGGTTTCGACGAAATTCAGCAGATCCTTTGTGTCCCGAGCATGCGACAGAAATTCTCTGTTCACATTCTTTCGGTTTCCTTCAAACCTCCAAAGCATTCCTTTCAATCAGAAATTTTCGAATTTCTCAATTATCCCTCTTTGGTGTACCGAGACAATAACTTATCGACGACCGTGGTATGCTACTAATTAAAAATTCCATCGCAGTAACATGATATAACTTTTAAGAAATCTACCAATTATTTGAACACAAAATTATTAAACGAATAAATAGAAACGAATTCAATAATGACCACCGAAATGGCAACCACCATTATGGTACCCACACATTCCTTTGGTGAAAATTCACATATTTTCTGTTTTAGATACTGTAAAATCATAGATTTCTTTGCAATTATATTAAATTTTATTGAATTAATAAGCAAAATGTTTCGGGGGGGAATTAAGAAAAATAATCCCGATATCTTTAGCGATTTCGAAGGGAACAGTTTGTAACGCTTAATTTGGCTTACCCAGATTAATTATAGCGTCCGATATCAATGCTTCAAGTAATCGGCCTTGCAGCCTGATAGACTCATTCAAAATCTTGGTATTAGGAACGCTTTGAGAGGGAGGCGGTGATCTAAACACCGGCAAATCCTGTTTGGTAGGTCGGCTAAGGGCAATTTAAAGCTTTAAGCCGTAACAGTCATTAGGAGGAATGCGGGAGGATTGAATTGGAAACCGTCTAACTTGCACATTTGGTTCCCTTCCCTGTTACAACTTGCTTCGTTTATCCACGGCGACAGCAAATTGCGGACTATTGGAAAATCAAGCAGGACAATTACTGTACTTTCCTTTTTTCTCAATTTCTTTGCTACTACGGTCAGCCACGAAATATACTTCTCAAATTTTAAGAATTCAAAATGAACAAACAATATTTATTCCAATATCAATCCATGTGATTTTCGTATATATTTTTTATATCAGTGGAAAGATATACTGATGCATAAACAATAAATGATAACATGAACACAAACATACACAAAAATAATCCACAATTTATCTTAGAAAATAATGTAATACCTACTGGTTTCAAGGTTATAATACCATGTGTTTTCATGTATGTAAAATGTGATTAACACTAGGTTTACGGAGCCCTAAAAATTAATACAGTGTTTACTCTATATGTGTCCCAACTGCCTAGCCCATAAAAGTCCCAGAACTGTCCCCACTGTCGCGGGGTATGCCCCGTGGGCGGCCGACCTCCTGGCCGATATATGTCCCTGGCTACACCCGTGTCTTCGAGAAATATCGAGTAAACACTGTATTTTACATTACTTTATAAAACTAATATGAATGTATATCTCCAAATGTATATATCCAAAGAAATCAATTTGTTAAATAATTCCTCGCGGATGCATCTTCACAATCTCAATATTGGCGGGTAAATCTAGTGTTAATTTGAAAAAAAAAAATAAAAATAAAAAACTTGCTCGGTACTGGTACGGTGACAAATACCTCGTGACGTAACAGTGGTAATAAAACTTTAATTGTTAATATCTTGAAACGTGTCTGACCCTATAATGGTACATATTCGTAAACGGAAGAACGGACTCTATAAGTGTTCAAAGTCTCAAGTAAATCGGTGACCCGAAGGTCATACCTTCTTGTAAGTGGTAGGGGAATAGTAGGGACGCATCGTGGACACTTAACCGAATCAATATCGGTGTAACTTAGCCCCAGATTACTGTATAGTTTTATACGATTGTACAGTATCGACATACTTTTCAGCGGCAGTATACATCCCTCGCAAGTCCAATGGAGGAGCAGACGGCTCTCGAATCTAATTATTCGGGTGCTCGAAACGTAGGCGAGCGCGATTAACAGCGAAACGGAGCAGAATCGGTCGAACGACTGAACTTTCCTGGTGGATACACAGAAATCGGCGAACGGAACGGTACGGAACGGAACGGGATGAAAGGGGGCCGGGTTTCGAAGCGTTGCCCCGATTTACTTAATAATTTCATCACGCCCCGAAAAATGCCGTCGGTCCTCGCTCACTATTTATCCAGATAATTGCGAGCGAGTCGAGCGCGAAATATTTCTCGCCGTGAATCCGGTCCGATGGCGGCTCGAATCGCCCGTGTATCTGCTAATGAACGGGTCGGGTCGGGTCAGGCCGGGTCGGGCCGGACCTGGGAGAATCGTTCATTCCTCAATTATTGTTTCGTGCACCCGCCAGGTTCCTTTAAGGACAACGCACAGGGAAAATACGATTTTGAATGGGATGCATCGGGACGATTCCACGGGGCAACGGATATAAGGCCGGTGAATGGTATACATAATATACTCCGGCATCCAGGCGACTAAGGATTGGTTGGAAGCCGGCCAGTTGGCCGCAACCCAATCCGTTATTTCATTCTTTTTGAATCCACCCTCTCTGTACCACCTCGTGCTCGGCCTGCTGCCCTGCCACACCCATCAACACGACCACCATCCACATCCAACTACCCACAAAGGCGCGGGGAGGGGAAGGGTAGGGGGGGGGGGGGGATGTGGGTGTTTCCCACCCTTTCACACCACGCTGCACACAACGCTTCCGCACGTTTCTTTCTGCCGCATGCGAAATTCGCATAAGCGGCGTCGCCCTTTGACGACGAAAATTAAATTCCCATCGGGAGACTCGCGAGCCACCAAGGATGATAATGTTTGCGTACATGTCGACGAGCCCGGAGTATCTCGGCCACCGATGGTATTTCTGGTCGCCGACCACCGGCTGAATTAGTATCGATTTACGTTTAACAATAAATGCTGCGCCACCGACTGCTAATGTTTCCCATGGATCCCGACCGTGCGGGACTTAACGCTCCCTCGCGTGTGTCTGTGCGAGTTTGATCCGCGGGATCCAAGAGATCACCGTTCTGCTTTCGTTCCGGTTAAAGTTTCTCGGAATTCCTTGACACTGTTGCCAGCTTATCAGCGTGACTGTGCCAGAGTGTTCCTGGAGGAATACTAGCTGCAATGTTTTTATATCATAATATTAGGGGGGCCCATAAGTAATCAATTATTTTGAAATCTGAAACAAACTTTGTAGTAACTTCA